>JACATO010001537.1:0-84896 GCA_018389105.1 Nautilus pompilius
GAGAAGAGAGAGAGATAGAGACAGAGATCGATAGAGATAAAGAGAGAGAGAGAGATGGAGTGAGAGCTAGTGGGAGAGAAGAGAGAGCTGGGGATCATTACATAGAGAGAGAGAGACTCTCGAGATGGGGAGAGAGATCACTGAAAATTTCGTCAAGTTTAGTTCCACGGTGGCGATGCATGAACACAAAATGAGAGAAGAGCGCGTGGCTCAGGCTGAACGAGTTGTATGCCGCAGTCTGCTCGCGTATTTTGGGTGACTGGTTGTAGGTCTTCACTGAAAATTACTTTTGTACACTGTATATTAATTGAAAGGTAAGAATATCCGATGATGGGGCTGTCAACGTCGCTTCCACGATGGCCCACCTTACGTTCACGGCGTCGGCTGATGAGAGGCGACGTACCGTCCTCACCATCCTCCGAGCTCCAGCAGCAGGTGCGCGCGGGAAGACCGGTAGGGATTATTATTATTATTATTATTATTATTATTATTATTATTATTATTATTATTATTTATTATTATTAGTTATGCGTGTTTCCAGAGACGTTATTTGTTATCGTGCTGCAACCCCTTGGAGTCGTGAACAGTCTTCTTTCACCGAATGCCGCAGCAACCCGGTTTTAGTTGAATTATAAACCGGTTTTCACCATAAACCGGGAAACAAGAGATTCGCCGTTCTGTGTGGGATTCGAAGGCGCGCGCGTCCCCTCCGAACACCTTTAGCCGATGCTCGCCACCAGACGTCTCTCTTATGGATCGTGTTTCTAGCATGAAAAGCAGTTGTTGAATCCGCCATTTTTCCTTTAATGTCAATTTTGATAGCATCCACTATTTGAAAAGAAATCTGGCTTTTTTACTTAACGAAACCTTTTTGAAGCCGGAAGCCTCTGGGCCTGACGGAAGTGCAAACCTGTCACGTTTCCGAAAATGCCGACTTTTCCGCCATCCATTCTCCCACAGTAAGTGACCATCCTACCGCTATATGCAATTACAGAGAAAGCACAAGACTCTTAAAGGTTACCATCATCAAATGAAGATTCGGTATGTATAAGAGAGCAATTCTTGATTAAGAAAAAAACATCATAACGCAGTAATTAATTTGTAGACTTGGTATGGGATAGAATTACAGAACAGTCGCAAGTTCTGTAGTGTCACCTTTAATAAAAAGGTACACGAATTAGTAATTTCCAATGTTTGTTTTTAAAGTTGAGGTTACCAAATCTGATATATTCATTCAAAATGTACAGCAAATATAGATAATACGCCGGCTTGCCGGTTTCTTCCGCAACATCTAAAAGAAAAAATTGGATAGGGACTTTCTGCGATAATCGGGTGGCTAATCTTCGGCACCCTATAACTCTTTGTTTGGTTTAGGAAACTGACACCAGGGGATTTTCTTGTTCGCCGACGTCGGCGCGAGAGTTCGAAGAAGAATTAAGAGAAGATTTTCCTGTGACATTGTGTCTGACTACATTCCAAATAAGAAGGCATTTGGGTGGAGAGAAAGAAAATTCTTGGGTTTCCAGATATTTAAAACTATAGTCCAGATAGACATGGTGCTGCTGAATCCATACTTATTCCACTTATGTTTACTGCTATTAATCTAGTACATCAGTGGAATGTCCATTTAAGAATCAGGTAAACATTCAAAAGCTAAGAAATATCACCTTTTTTTTTTTGAAAATAGTCTGTTATTGATATTATTCAATGACTCCGGTGCCATACAGCAGTGCTTCCCTATTCTTCGAACTTTTTGTCATTGTCTTCTTGAGTTCAGAGGCCTTACCTCAGATCCTTTTCTTTTGTTGTCTTACGAAAGACGTTTAGTGCGAATGTTCTATTTTTGAAGACTTCAATATATTATCGTGGATTTGTTCGCCATCGTCGAAATGGTAAATGGCAATTGGTCGTAGCAAAATCAAAGTTGTGTAATTCTTACATTTCCTGCTTTGGACAGAGAAACCAAGTGAGTTAAGTTAATCAGTTGAAGAAATTTAATATTTTTTTTTAATGAATAACTATAAGAAATACTGAATTTTAAAAGTATTTTTGTTTGTTAATGTAAAAAGTGGACAATCATATAAAACTGAAACAAATAGTGAAGATAAGTTTGCGAACTCTTAAGTTAAAAAGAATAGAGCAACTGTTTGTGCTTTTTTTTTCAAACCCCGGAAGAACAGCTTAAGGTCCGTGATTATTTATCTTTGGAAACAAAAAAGGGGGATAGCATAACAATAGTCGATATGTGAAAGCACTGTAAGATACGTAGAAAGCTAATAGCCACGCGTCCTTGTAAGAAAGAGGCTTTTGTGACAAAATATAATCATCTAGTAATCTTAAGCAAGACTAAATGGGAGTCCTACAAATATCACTTTTTTTCTTTTTTATATAGTTTAAGATCTTTGACCCGGTTTTATGGGTAGTTAATTCAGGCCGAACCACAAAGCCAACTATGCTTAGAAGGCATGGATTTTTAATTGTTACCAATAGGTGATCTTCCTAACTGAATAGTTTTGTTATATTATCTTATTTAGACTGAGAAACTTGCAGAAATGCCTGTTAGTAATCATTATCATTCCCTCATACTTATTCACTTATTATTTTTGTTTTTTTGTTTTTGGGATTCTATTTTGTTGAAAGCACATCGAAGGCTTTTCAAACGGATAGTAATCTAAACTACACTGGAAGCTGCTCAAACTGACCCTCGTCAAAACTACACCAAAAAGCTGCTCAAACTGACCGTCGCCAAAACTACACTGAAGCTGCTCAAACTGACCCTCGTCTAAACTACACTGAAGCTGCTCAAACTGACCGTCGCCAAAACTACACTGAATCTGCTAAAACTGACCCTCGTCAAAACTACACTGAAGCTGCTCAAACTGACCCTCGTCAAAACTACACCGAAAAAGCTGCTCAAACTGACCGTCGCCAAAACTACACTGAAGCTGCTCAAACTGACCCTCGTCAAAACTACACCGAAAAAGCTGCTCAAACTGACCCTCGTCAAAACTACTCTAATGACTGATCAACAGCAAGAAATGTGCAGGTTGTTGTGAATACACTTTGAGAAAAAATCAAAGGAAAAAAACAATACATTTCCAATGCTTCTTTTAATCTCTATCTGTATGGGTCACCATAGTTGTTCTTAAAACGTTATGGTTGTGGTATTTTTAGTTTAATATTGCTTTTAAAAGAAAGTTAATTTGATTTTACACTTACAACAATCCGAATACTCACATGTAGTTTATGACATGCAGTTATATTTTTCTTCTTTACTGGAAAACTTAAAATTGCTTACCTACAATCTTGGTGTTGACCTCTCTAAATTTTATTTTTACCCTGTTCAATTTACTGTTTACTCCTGACTCTGTTCACTTTCCATAACGTCGACTTTATATCCCACATTCGTAGTCAATAGTCCATGTTGATGCAATCTGAAGAAAAGTAATAATCAAGCAATCAAAAATATCGGAGCCTTTTAAATTGGTTTTATTGAATTGCCAGAAAAGAATATAAACGTCGGAGTTGGATATTCTTTATTCATCAGTTTGTTTGGCAGTCGTGGTGCAGTATCGACCCAAGCACCTTCTACTACGCGGCCTGGCCGCGAGATAAAAGAGAGGAAATGATGGTACACGGCCGCGCTGGTGTTGTGGGATATCCGGGTAGTGTAGGGTTACTGACGGGAGCACAAGCGAGTCTTTGAAAGCAACCATCTTAGACCGCTGGATTCGATAAACAGTGCAAAAGATTTTAATGAAAAGTAGCGTAAGACGGACATAAAAACAAAATAAAATAAGATGGATAGTTTTTTTGTTTTTTTGTGAAACTGAAAGTAGAAAAATAAAAAAAAAAATAATCTCGCAGTGTTTTTTTTATTGTTGTTGTTTTTTTTTCCCCTCGAGCTTAAAAGACCAATTCCTCTGGTTTTCTAACGTTGAAAATTAATTATTCAGGCGCTTCTGAAAAGAAAAAGAAAAAAACAAACAATTTAAATATCTTCACATCCCAGGAATGTTTCCGTCTCTAAACTTCTTTCTACATATAACAAAATAGAATCTATTCCAGCTTTAAAGTGGGTATTTATCTTAATGACCGAATACGACACGCTTAGTCCGCTTAAAGCTGAAATACGGTTTCTTAACAGACAACCACACGGCGTGTAAAGGATATCTTATTGCAATACTAAATACACGAGTGTATCTCACTCAATTCCTGTACAATTGTTCGCCACTGCTGTTGTCTTCAATCCATGACTGCCAACAAAATCCTTTTCATACATTCGAAGTTATTTGGTAAAGCCAACCGTTCAGGAAGTGAGATGCATTTGTGTATTTCTTCGTGATCACCACTTACCTTTCATAAAATGTAAGAACCACTTCTGGCTTGTCCTTATTTATGGTTCGAAAATATACATTAAAAAAAGAGAGTAAGTATTTTTTTTTTTAAAGGTGGTAACATTTATGGACAGAGTCAAAGATAAAACTGTATGGGCAAAAATATTATTTCTGGAGGAAATCTTTTACCTGTACCCAGTATAGAAGGTTGAAGTTTATTCTTATATGAAAAATTCTACTGGATATTTGTTGATAAAAGTTGATTTCAATTGCACGATGTCTGATCATGGAGTTAAAGACAAACATTTTTCGGTTTGTCCAGGGTTGTTTTCGAAATAAAAACCATTAATTTACTTTTACAATTAAGAAATTTCTTAGTAGATGCGCTATTTGTGTCATTTCTGCTTTCTTAAAATTCAAAGTTCTGCAAAGTAAAAACGGTCTATAAGTTGGTGTTTCGTAATTAGAATCTGCTTTTTCCCCCTCTATTCTGAAACGCAATTGTCAAGACCGACGAGGGAAACGGCTAAAGATAGACGTCAGGTAGAAATGAAAAGGACTTTAACGATGGAGAAGTCGAGCGAAGCGCCATGACAGCAGCTGTATATCGATTGGAGCTGGTCCATTGTAATGTGACAGTCTCGGCTTTTCTCGTCTCTGGACCAAAGAACAAAGGATTACTACCACTTCCGTACGGCGAGTACCCAATATGTGCATTCCTGCTGGACCGCTCCACCGTCATTTCCTCTAAACAGCGGTGAGACTTAGTCGTGGCCAGATTTTTAGGACGTGGTCCAAAGTAGCCAAAATTTCCTCTCCCCAAAATTTTAATTAGAATGTGGCGTCGTTTCACAGCCGCAAATCTCTTTCGATTACTCGCCATCCATTCAAAACATTGGCTTACGTTTTGTAATTGAACATTTTCCAATAGTCTAACGTCGTTACACGGACTAATGGAGTAGGCCGGTTCTTGTGGTCGTGTTATCAAATCTTTCCCGACAGCTCATTGATAATGGTAAATAGGTTATATACAAAGACACTCCAACGGGGCAAATATTACATACACTCCACACTCGATTGGGGCCTGTTTACGATGGTTAATTTAGTCTCTTTTCAGACTATTAAATGAAGCCGTTTGTTATCTGTGGTAATTCGATTTTAGTCAAGACTCGCTCCCAGCGCACATCCACTAGAGACTAATAGCCATACGGAGTAATATCAAGATGGATTGTATTGCCTCTTAATCAAAATCGCATTACCACTCCTATTTTCTCTGGCGTGAGACGAAGGGATAGACATAAAATGACACTATCATTTTTAATAAGTACCAATTTGAAAAGTTCGCATAAAAAATCAAAATGGTTATTTAAACTCTCCTCTCTCTCTCTCTCTCTCTCTCCTCTCTCTCATGATCCCATCTCTCTCTCTCTCTCTCTCTCTCTCATGATCCCATCTCTCTCTCGCCCTCTCTCTCTCTCTCTCTCTCTCTCTCTCTGTGTGCAAGTTTTAAAAAATTGATTTAATACAATAATAAACCCACAAAGATCTAGATTTTAGTATCAATGCTCTAATCTGGGCTGTTTGAATTTTCCTGCTTGAATACATCAGCACATCACACATCGTTCGTGCTCGCCTGGGTGCTGGTGGCTGCTTCTCGAGAAGTAAATGTTGTTCTTTCCGTCTACTGTCTGTCAGTTTACGCCGACCACTTTTAAAATAACTAGTAGATGCTTTGGGTCAGGGTCAGAATGGAATCGGATGCTTTTTTTCCCCCGAACCATTGTCTCGTGTGTTATGCAGCAAATTCAACTCTGTGCGCCCGGCTATCATTTCGGATTCGTTACTGTAAAGCAAATACAAGGGGTGCCACATATAACTATCTAATCGAGCGCCTCAGAAAGGTATACACTTGAAAATTAAATTCCTGTTGCCGGAGGTTTAGTGATGGGCGAAAAGATGATGGTTTTAAAACTTCAGGAACTGGATGTTTCCTCCGCCTCGAGTATGGATACCAGAGTCATTTTGCTGTGGCGCTGTTTTAAATAATATCTCTGTCCGGGTCAGATAAATAATTGGAGAAAGCTGCGTCTAAATCTTGCAACCAACTGGTTGCGACTTCGAGACCATAGCGCGGCCCTAGCACAACCCATTAAAAGATGTTCCTGTTGCAAAACGTCAGCTGGCTGTAAAATCGACATCATTACATTTTAAGGCCTAATCCTGATGACGACGGCGGAGAAAGATCCTCTTGACGTCGGTTCTATAGTTAATTCTGTTTCTGCTAATAATCTGATCGGAAATGCCCTGACTAACTCTCTATAAAATCTTTTATGCATCTGAAACAATCTTTTATCTTCACTCGCTTTTGTTTGTTTTGTTTTATCATTACGTACATTCCAAATTGCATTCTATAAAATTATCTCAGTCACAGGATACAGTTCCATCAGAACACTGCGAATTAGCATTTACTAAATATCACATTAATTCCTACTTCAACTTTTGTATTCTCGTACTTTCTCTTTAAAAATCTAATTTTAGCTAATTTAAATATCCCCCTTTCATCTCAGCGGTACCATGATAGATTATCCGGCGTCCAAGTTGAAAAGTGCACTTGGTCTTAGATCGGGCATTCGCATATTAATCAAAACGGTCTCCGTTTTCTCAAGTTCTCAAGAGATTCGTACGCACCTTGTAATAACGTGACAAGCGGTTCTTTGACATATTTTGACGACGTTCCGTCGGCTTAATTCACAGAGGCGAGAATTCAACTTCAAATGCATTTATTTCTGAAATTCTTTAATGACTCTCACCATGTCTGAAGATCTGTTTGTGATCATTGGAAAGCCAGAAAGTTGAGGGAATATAAGAAATTTAAAGAGAGAGAGAGAGAGAGAGAGAGAGAGAGAGAGAGAGAGAGAGAGAGAGAGAGAGAGAGAGAGAGGGAGAGGATGGAGAGAGGGAGGAGAGAGAGAGAGAGAGATGGGAGGAAGGAGAGAGGATGGAGAAAGATTTTATTTAAGAAAAATTAAACCTTTCGTCTTTAAGAGAAGCAAATACAAAATTCTCGTTAATCACCTTTTTTGAACAAGTTGCGAAAGAAAACCGAATCTTTATATAATTCAATAACGTTCCTGACTCTATCTTTATAATTACTGAAAAACTTCAAAGCTCGTGTGTGTGTGTGTTGGTACCTTATGATTATTCGAAAAATTGAAATGGATGAAAACTACCAAAAATAAGTAACTATATAAATAAGTAATTGAAGATTACAACTTTAACAGAAATGTTTTCTCTTTAACTTCACACAGTGTGTATTACGTTATAATAATGAGCATGATGATGGAATTTTGTATGTCTTAAAATAGCTGCCAGGTTTTGTAGAATTTCGAATCTTGCTTTTAGTGTCATTGACTTACGCCGTCATTGATGCTGAAACGTTTTTCTATCTCGCAATTTTGTTTTTTTTTTCATAATGTTTATTGATTCTTTTGTTTCTGTAGCCGAACTTATTTTCGAAATATGCATGGCTTTCTACGAAAAAAAAAAAATAAAACAGACAGGTTGTCTGCCGCTAAGGTAAGAAACTCTGCTTAAGAAACGTAGTCCGCTAGAAAGAATTTCCATGATCACGTGGAAGCTGGCACTTCCGACTTTGGTCAGAGATAACTCTTCATATTTCAGACGTGGAGCTGGATGTGTTGGAAGGGGTGTGGGGGCAGGGAGAGGACCGAAAGCTAAAAAAAACAGCCGAGCTGTCGGATGCTGAAGATAACGGAGCCGACCGCGAAGGAGATCGAATTCTGGCTGTCGTTGTCAGCACCCCTAGAAGTCTAGCCATTCGACCACGGCGCCGCCGGATAAAACTGAAATGTCAGAAAGTATAAAATCAATCAGTCAATAAATAAACGAGGTAAACAAAAATCTTAAAATCTTTAAAACAAAAAGGAGAGAAAAAACACGTTTAGTTTGTTGTCGTTTTCAAATATTTGAAATGTCTATTTTTTGCTTTAAATTTCGGCCGAAAAGACCTCACGCTAATGTTTTAAATTTAAATTTAGCATTAAATCTGAAAAATAAAATAAATAAATAAACAAAAGAATTCAATTGTATATATATATACTAAACGAAAGGTCACATTTCAGGAAAACGTCAAATAAACATTTTATTTCATATAGCAGACTTTAAACGATATTAAATGGAGTATTAACGACGTATATGGCAGAACCATTTTAAAGCTACTGTTAAAGAAAGAGAATCCTCAAGTTATTTCAAAATATCGTTTAGTGTAGGATTACAGCAACATACCGTAAAATACGTGTGCCAAAATTTAATACTGTTGTTAAATTATTTACAAAACAAACAGGCAGCTGAACGGTTTTACTATCTTACCAATTTGGCAATTCATCGCTGTTTCAGATGTTTTACGAAGAAGACTCCGTTTACAATCACGTCCGTGTTTACTGAAAAGTTACCGGACACGAGGTCTATCAAAAATAAGTATTTTTTTTTTTTTTGTTTTAAAAAAATCATTTTTCGTTTCGAAAAGTGCTCTGGACAAACGACGGTACTGAAGATGAATGAGTCCCGGGTGATCGCGATGGCTGGCTCTTAACAAACGGAGTAATCTGTACTTTGGCGCAGTTTCACGCGAATTAGTAGTTTTAAAACGCAAATAAGAGAGGCGAAACATTTCTTCTCACACGTCTTTCTTTCGATTTTATTTAAATAAAGGGCGCTAACTCGTCTTAAAGCAATTCGTTTACTTAGTCCAGTCAAGGAACGTGTTTACTAACCAACTTGGAAAAGGCTTAGAATTAAAATAACGTTTTTCTTACTCTGAAAACAACTAATATTTACAGATGTATATTGTGTTAAGAATCTGTTTCAATTCAGAGGTTCACTATAGATAATCTTAGCTGCTTGTTATTACTTAATACTAATATTATTTATTACACGCGCATAAAACAAGTGTAAACTGGGCAAATTGCAACTATTTTTGGTGGCCTTGAAATAGACATAGTCTAAGTTTTCAGACTGTGGGCATTGCTTCCATAACTTATCAGTGTACAAAACGAGTAACTGAGCAAATGTTTTGTTTTAGATATCTATAATCTGAACATTTGATGACATATGCAGTTCATAAGTAAGGAGTTAACTATGTTGGAACGAACTTCTGTCATTTTATAAGTGGGCAGACAATACCTCTTCTGTGTTTCATATTGCAGCGTCAATGCGGGATGGACTGGATTTAAAGAAAACAATTAAAAAATAATTTAAAACATTTTTTTAAAATTAATTAATTATTATCGTTAGTAAAGCCAGTTCATCAGAAAAGTCTGAACTTTTAGGAGGTGCAAACAACCAGAGTCACCGTAACAGCTCTTATTTTGATCTGCAGATCTCGAGTCGATTCTCCAGCCTAAGTAGACCAATATCTCGATAGAATTTACATAGGGGACTCACTCTGACGTTGCTCCGGCTTTAAGCGAAAAGCTCTAAAATACATTAACTAACATCTGAATTTAACACTCCTGCATCATGGTCGGCAGAGATAATCGTAAACTGAAAGAAAAAAAGAAACAAACGTTAAAGAGCAATTGTCAAACTTTTTTTTAAAACATATTTTCGAAAAAGGATCAGTCAGCTGAAGCCAGTCTCATATAAACTCCAGTTTTTACTGATTTAATGATTATTTAGATTGGCAAGTAATATTCGGTCGAAACCCTGAAAGAGTGGTGATGTTTCCTTTATTAATACTCGTTCGATTTCTTTCATTTCCCTCCTAAAGAAGACAAACATTTTTTCCCTGCTTTTACAAATGCTTGTTAATGTCAAACATTCCATATATATAGTTGGCAGTATAAGTTTAGCCAAATTATAATAGAGGGAAATGCGCATATTATTACTAAATTATAATGCGAAAATTATTAGGTGGTTCATTTGCAAGAGGCATTGAATATTGGGTATTGCTTTACTTTTGTCGACGTCTGTAGTTGCCTGGAAAAATACGTATCGCCGCAATCTTGTTTTTTTTTTTAAAGCTTTATTGAAACAATTCTGAATACTTTAACCCGTGGTTACTGTTTTACCATTAGTGCCATTATTCTTATTTTACAATTTCCAAACATAGTGCAGTCTTGATGAACCGAAAGCTGAGCGTTCACGACACGAGCGTAACACCAGCAGTTCTGCCACTTCTCTTTAATTTCGGTCCTGACAGCGCGAGAGAAAAATACTGCATCGATTCCGCTCTCCAGTGTCACGGCTAAATGATTCAGGATGAATTCGTGCACAGGTGCGAGCTAAAAGGGCCGTCTTCATCGCTTTATTGGCAAAAGAATGAAGTGGACGATTTTTGTGTGCAAGATCTTTGCCGGAAAACGACGTGCTGAACTTCAGATCTAATGGATTACGGCACTTCCAGAGACGAGTGGAAGATGCCGGAGCACGTGATTCGGAAATATACGAACTTCATCTACTAAAAATCGAGATGGTGATTGATTTTAGAGAGGAAAGCAAAAGAAAAAGAAATACAAATAAAAGGACAACAAAAAGTTCCAGTAAAATAGTATGCACGTGAGAAAAGAAGAACAAAAATTGTTCGGAAATATTTTGGTGTCAAAGCAACATTAGAAACGTTTATTTCAAAACCATAAATTCTTTAAAATAAGTAAATCAAATAACGAAAAATTCATCTTTACTTCATTTTTATTGACGGCAATAAAAACAAAAGTAACATTTATATGGCATTAAATGAGAAATATAATAAATGTGGCGTGTATACCACTCAAAGGTAGTTTCTTTTGTTCCTCATGTGAATGATTATAGATGAAACAGAGGTAGGTGTCTCTATGTCCATTTTCCCGCGTTTATAATCATCCCAATTTTTGAGAAAATAAATATGAAAGTGTGTTGGAAAAGCAGCAGTTCCATCGAGAACAAACGATTTGGGAGTTTCCTAAATGAGCAACAAATAGACAAGAGATAACCTATCGTGTTTATGAGTATTTTTAGACTAACGTCATCTGTTTTTGTGCACACGTTTTACTTGAGTAATTGTGGGGCTATCGCTTTAAAAAAACAGACAGTGGTGTACGCAAGAAATGTGATCTGAATGTTTGCGTCGTAATTAGTCTTGTAATAGTAGAAGTAGTGATTTCTGCGCAAGACAAAGCAGTAGTAGGCAATGCCATCACCGTAATTTATCAAATAAACTAACCTGCTGGAAATATCAAGTTTAGAAAAAAAGGAAAATATGTAGAAATTATATTTCACAGACGCCCAGGCGGCTACCAATCAACAGAAACCGGGCTCTTATCCAAGGATGTGAAAAACGTCAGGCGTGGTACGAGTTTCCCGGAGTAGGCGATTTGTTTTACTCGAAGAACAGCAGTAGGAGAAATTACTGTAGTGCTGACTTTCTGTGCTCGATATCTAAATTCCACAAGAATTTCATAATGTTTCGTTGCTTTATTCATATATTATTCTGATTACACAACGATGGCATGGATCCAAGACTTCGGAACTATTAAATACTATGAGTGTACGAGTGTACCTTCAAAGTTACCTTTCTCTCTCTCTCTCTCTCTCTCCTCTCTCTTCTCTCTCTCTCTCTCTCTCTCTCTCTCTCTCTCTCTCTCTCTCTTCTCTCTCTCTCTCTACCTTCGACGTCTCGACTTATTGTTTGCAAGAATCTTCCAAGAAATTGTAGTTCAAACTTGATATTTTTAGCCTTAGATGCCTTTTAATCTTTAAAAGAAAGAATAGTATCTTGATTATTGGTGAAAGAAAGGGTTTGTAGATTTTTTATTATTATAAAATATTTGTAGATTTTTCATGCCAGTTCTCTGCGTGCTGGACTTGGCTGCATGAGGTCGACAGTCAGCTTTGGTTCGTTTTGTTTATTCACACCGACCTGGGAATTATACAACTCTGGAATGTGGACTTCTACGCTAGGTTTTCAAACGAGTTAGCATAAAGAGAAACGGTCAAACAACGAAGAGTCCGGTGACCACATTAAATGGGAATGCCAGAGCAGGGAACTGCTTTAAAGGTTTCTGTAAACTGTTACAGTTTTGACACCTTCGGGAAATGCGGTCCAAGACGAAGAATTACTAAATGTTCGCTGTTCTTTCTGTAAGACAAAACGACTTGTAGCTGTTTTCCCGGACTTTCAGCTTCGGTTTAACACTTTCTTCGCGACATCTTCTAATAAAAATGGCCGTTTTTGTTTGTTGTTTTTTCCCCCAGCCACGATGAAAAGCTTTTGACGCGATTTGGTGCGACGACGAGTCCTGCCGTCTTGTACCGCATCCCACCGCCGACCGTACGCACTGACCGGTTTCGAATGGCCGCCTTCCGGGCGATGAGCGCGTGGTGAATCTCGGGTGAGAATCTCCCGTCAATACAGACACCGAGATCTCTCCTACAACGCATGCATCTTTCGGAACAGCTTTCAGTTAATCCATTAGTCAGCCGCCACTTCCGGTTCTGAGCAATCCGGTTTTTTTTTTTTTTACCGAGAGCTGGTTCCATTTGTTATCTAATTCGCTTCGCCCAAGACTAGTTTCGCGACATCAGAAATCTTCTCCGCATCTTCGGGAACATCAATCTTCCTCCCAATCTTGACGCTATCAGCGGGAAAAAATGCGCGTTAATTTTCTAAGCGAATGGCGTCTGTTGTAACCCAGCTGTACGTTTAATCGTGAATTACTGGTGCTGTAACAACCGGCCCCAGGGGTGGGGGGTTCGGATGGTTCTTCCTTGTTCTCACAGTCTGCTCGCGAAATGGAAATGTTTGCGTTAAAGTTATATCATCTCGAACTGTGACGCTGGGAAGTAAGTATTAAGTGAACCATCAGAGAAACTAACCGGTGGTTTTGTGAAGAGTGCTGAAAAGGCAAAACGAAACAAGTAGAAATTATTACATTTTTTTTTCTTTTTAAATATTGGAAGTTCGTAAATGTAAACTTAGCTGGCGATCGTTCTCCACTATTTCTGCCTATTCAGCTATTTAATAAAAACAAACTAATAATGAGAATAATGATAATAGCTTGGCTTATAAAACATCTATTTTTTTCGACTCGGTTAAAACCTAATGCAATTTACTCTCTACTCTATGGTGAATTTCTACCTTTTGGGTTCTCTGGTCGCTTGTTGCAGATCTGTAATTTATACAAAATGAATACGAAATGTTGATTTAGATACAATTCGCTAGATATCAAAAAAAAAAAACAAATACAGCTACAGATGGAATGTATTGCATTGAATTTCTGGAATATGCTGGAAATTTAATAGAGAAATATTCTTATTAAATAAACTGATTGACAAAAACGAGCCAACCAAAAAGTAAACTTAAAATAAATCACAAATTTATGTTGTACTTATTTTGGTTGGAATGGAAAGTCCAATGATTTTGTTTATTGCAGCATAAACAGTAGAACTTTTTAATCTATTTCTTTACCTGCTTCTTCGTTTTTCTATTGTTTGGATAACTATTCTGGTTCATAAATATTTATTTGCGTAGCGAAAAACTACTACATTCACGCCAATTTTCGTAATTTATAAAGACATAATTTAAATTATTATTGTTGTTTTGATTCACCAATTAATTAATTAATTTTTGCGTGTGTATAATTAATGTTACAGACATACGGTTGATCAATGTGAATTATCTCCTTTTGTACCATAAATGACATTTCTACAAAGCAATAAGATGGGAGATAACTCTCCTTTAAAATTCCTACCCTGTAACTGACTGCCACAATTTTATTAGTCTATTATATTGAAGTTTTGCTGCTAACATTCTAGAAAATACTCATTTATGAATAATAATTTTTAAAAAAAAAACAACTTATTTCCGATTAAGCTGGTTTGAAGTACGCTGTCAGATTAGTTCTGAACGGTTGAAGGAAAATCACGTGACCTTTCAAAACAGTTTAAACTGCAGTCGCGTGATAATGACAGCTGGTGCGAGGCGACCCTGCTTCTCAAGATTAGCAACCGTAAAGGTAATTTAACGAGACAAAAGTGGCTAACATAATAATAAGCGAGGCGAAATCAGTTTAGGTTAAGAAAGGAACAAATTTACCTTTATTCAGCAAACTTACTTTGTAATTACTGGAATGGGTTCTAAAGCTTGCGAGTTCTTGTTCGCTTCGTCTTGACTGTCTGTTGTTGTTATAATATCCTTTAGTCCATGTCAACGTTACAAATTGAAGCCTCTGTGGAGGATACATTCAACAGCAGTCGTTCACTCCGACTGCCGGTTCCTTAATGTCTCTTCAGCATCGACGGCGGTGATTCTATTAGAGTTAAGGAAATGACGAGTCATCTGCATCGAAATTAAAATAAGTATATTAGATATAACTTATACTGCGGTTAGAATTGTTAAGTATCGCTTGCTTGACAAATCATAGTATTTATATCGGAATTTAGAAAAAAGGAAACTTAAAGAATTCTGTCGAAAACTAAAATCAGTAAGTGAATATACGAGAGTAGTACTGAAATTAGTGAGTCATAATTAATTATAGGTAAATCACTAATCAGACACACTTTCGATTTTATTCACAGAAAATGTAATTTCACCTCGAGGAAACAACAGAATTACCTATTTAAAAAAGGTTACTTTTTGCCAAACCCACACTGTGAAATAATGTTCATCACACATTCGGACTCTGCGACCAAAATGCTGCTAGACTTACTAAATCCATTCGCCAGTTACACAAAAATGGCTTTAGAACTAACACTCTCCTTTGTGAGGAACTCTATTACGGATTTTCGTCTCAAGAGATTATTCGGGGTAGGCTCCATTTTTTAATAGTTTCTGTGCTGACACCCGTGGAGCAACAATGACACTACTGACGTTAATGAATAAAGCCAACATTATATTCTGCTAGAATAAACTAACAACAGGTTTGTCCGAGTTCTGGTTTCCATGTGGTTAATTAGACCTCTTTATTTTCAGCAGCTCTCTCTAACTTTAGTTACCACAAAGTTATTTCTGAGATTCGTCTTGATCTTTTTCTTAATAAAAAAAAATATAGAACCAACCAGTTTATAAACCGTGTGCAGTTCTTCAAAATAAGAGATATTTCTTTAGAAAAATAATCATAAATGAATGGTATAGACTGCCAGTGGAAGTCGGCAGCATCAGAGCACAGAATACATTTTAGAAACTGCATCGGTAAACATTTTCATAACCGGGAAGATTCCATCAAACCACGATGGCTTACTGCTTTCACCGAGAAGCCACCTATTCCTCATGTTCAATGAATGCCAGAAAGAACCAAAAGACCAAACTGACGTCATATTTAGATGTCATTAAATATTACAGATAATTAACTCCATGTAAATGCTAATCTGAAAATAATCTTTTGTATTTTTTGTTTATACCAGTCTTTAAAAATTAAGTTATGTCACACAAAGAGCTGTTCACGAATGCATCCTCTCAGCTCAGCAGCCGGAATTATTTTCTGCAATATCACAAACAGAGATTCGGATGGGTGTTTTTGTAATTGCCCTTAACAAAATCTCCAGAAAACATCTGGAACATGTAAAAATAATAATGTTTTTTCTTTTTTTTCTTCTGAATTTTTTTACCTCCTGCTTAACTGGCTGTTTTTAGATGCTTCATCTATAACATTAGGAAACTTCACACTAAATTACCACACGGAACCAAGTAAATAAACATTACGGCAGACAACACAGAATTCGCACTAAATAACACCTCAGTGTTAACAATGGCTTTTTATATCGTCATCGGTAGGCAGGACCCGAAGCTCAGAGCCACACAAGGCAGACAAATAGCTAAAACGGTTTTCCGTTTTCTTCCTTAGCGAATGCGGATGTGCGACATGAGACCTGCTGTATGGGAACCCTTCGTGTTTAGATGCGGGAGGAAACCTGGAGTGAGCTTTTTGGGAAACTGGTGAAGAAGAGAAGAGAAGAAGAAGCTATGCCAGAGAGGTAACGCCAGATCGAACTCTTTCCCTGGACCTAGCACTTAAGTAGCTCAACACAGAAGTTTCGCATCGCAATCTTTCTATATGACAATTTTGAAATCGAGAGGAGAGTAAAGGCAAGAAAAAGAAAACAAATATCAGGGTACTGTTACCATCTTTTGTCTTTTATTCTGCGCTGTATGCGAAATTTAATACTGAGTGATAATAATAAACTCTCAGGTGCATTTAATTATATTTTTTTAAAACAAAAATTCTTGAACACAATAAGGTAAACTAAAAGACTGATGATGTATATACCATGCTACTGGTGTGCATATTGTTAGTTGGCTGCAACTTTTACTATTTTAATAATTGCATAATAAATAAAAACTAAATTCTAGAAAATCAAACAAAAGGTAAATAATATAAAACTGGTAATAATTAAAAATAAAAATAATTAAAAGCAATAATATAATAATACTGAATAACAATTTTATTGGTATTACATTCATTAAAACATTAAAGACGCTGAATTCTTTGTTTCGATGTATTAATCGATCCTATGGTTCTACATATACCAGTGTGTGTGTGTGTAATGTCTTATCAGTAAATTACAAAGCTTTATAAATTCATGATATCTAAATATATCTTCCGTTCTTTATCTAAATTTCACTTGAAAAGCAACAACAACAAATAAAACAATATTTGCGACTAATAGATTCAATGAGCGCGACAGGATTTTATAAAATGCATTTTTTTTTTATATTTTCGAATTGGTCTTCACAAGAAATTCTGAGATATTACCCTGCATAATTCGGTTTTACTGGCAGTTTTATTTAACTACCAGGATTTCTAATACGAAAACAAAGCTGGGAAAGGAATCCGTTTGATTTATTTACCTTTCAAATTAATTTTACGATTTAATTGAAATTTATTTAATTTTTAAACTTTATCAAACGTTATGTTGCAAAAGTCTTCACTGAAGAGCAACGATAGCTGGAAATCGATCGAACCGCTGGTATTAAGTTCTGCGCTTAAAAGAAAGAAATTGTAAAATTTGATTTAGGTCTGTCAATTAAAGCAAAATAAAGCACAGTACTTTATTAAGCGTCCAGACAAATAAGGAATAAAGTCATAAATATTTTACAATTAACCCAATATTATAAAATTAAGCTAAATATAATAACATTTTAAAATGAGAATTCAAAGAATGTTTCGTTTAGCTCTGTAGTCGAACCCACAAAATCCTGAGAATTTCGCAGATCCGTTTCCAGCCCGTTTTTATAGGTAACCTGACAGTTCTCAATTGGCTTACAGCTGATTTATTGGCAAGGCATTTTTTTTGTCGTTTTTTTTTAACGTTTCTTGTTTACCATTTCTCCTCTTTGTGTTTATAATCCGGGAATTAAGTCATAAATTTAAATTTAAATTTTATTACCGATGTTAAAATCTCTAACTAAGCAGGTTGCGTGGTACAATTATTGCGCTTCTCACAGGAAGTCGAGTCAGCCAAACACATCTTTAGGAACACTCAGCGACATGTGAGAGTTCCCTTGGTATGATTCACTTTCGCCGGAGAAAGCGTCATGGTTTCTGAGTCAATAAGAAATGCCACCTCTACATGACACATACTAGCATTTAAGGATAAAGATTAACTTCACATGGGATTTAAATACACGCTGAAGACGTTTCTGCTCTTCGGCGCGTTCTGAAAACCATTTAATCTTCAACTACTGTACATTACTTCTCAGAATTTTTTTTTAAAAATTGCATATTTCATATATAATCCATTTTTAAGCGTAAATTGCAGGTGTACAATAGTCACAGCAGTAAACGTGTAACAAGGACGTTTGCTTTTATTTTAAATTTAATCAAAACAGCTTTTATCGAAATATCCTTCATTGTGCTCGAGAATTAATTCTTTGGTAAATTCGAATTATAGTGGGTTAGTCAGATGTGCCTCCTTCACAGACATTTCGACCGCGTTTTCCATGTATTATAAATTTCTTACGTGTTGTACATTTATAGCCAAGATGGCTCAGACAAGGCTGTGCCGCTCTTTGACATATTACTGCCGCCTGAGCGATCTTGGTAGAGGAATCTTGCCGACATCGCGAGCTGCGGTACTTTCTTGTCACGACGTTCGCGGAAGCGGCATTCTCCTCGGAAAAGTTTGCGGAAAATCGTCGAGATCTATGGCGGTTTGTCCATAGCTGACGTCCCACCAGGAAAGGCCCATAGCACGAACAGATAAAGGGACAAATATTCTCCGGATTCTGCCCCCTATTCGGCGTGATGATAACGCGCACTACCTGTTCGCTCTCGTTTATGGAGGTAGCCATATTGATATGCCACGTCATTCGTCAAACCCGCTAAATAGTTTCATAGAAATGCCGGCAGTTGGCGAGGATTTCACTGAGAAAAAGGTGATTTGTCGGAATTTGTTTGATCTAATAGCAAATTTAGTTTGGTTTAGTTATTGAAAGAAAAAGCAAGGAACCATATTTCTGCATTTTCTGAAAGCTTGAGAGGGCTTCATTCTCAGATCGTGAATATTTTGCTGGCTCGGATGCAAATATTGCAGTCTCTCACTACATTGTTAAAGAATTTTTTCCCTCTCAATATAGTTCCAGAAAATGGTCAAATTTTGCCTCAGTTTCTATGAAATTTATTACAACCGAGAGTATCTTATCTTTTTTAAAGCATTTGAAAGGTTCTTACTTCTACAGCTTTTGAAAATCTTTCCTCTCTACTGCATTTTAGAATATCTTTCCCTTCACTATAGTTTCTGAGAATTGCTTACCTCTTCGTAAGGTTTCTTAGAGTCATTTACCTTACACTGCAGTTTCTGAGAATCTATTACCTTTGTCTACGATTTTTAGGGTCTTTTTACTTTTAACTGCAGTTTCAGAGAAACTCTTATGTCTCTCTGCGATTTATAGAAACTTCTCGCTACAGATTTTCAGAATATTGTCATTTACCGAAATTCATAAAAATTTCTTACTTTGTACTGGAGCTTATTAGAATATCTTTTCCGCATCACTCGAGAATTTATTTCTCTATCATCCCAGATTATTTTAGCTAAGCGTGTTATACTCTTATTAAATCCTATCCATGCTTTAACCGTGAGAATTAACCGGTCGGTTTACCTGGAAGATTTCTGGTCTGTAATGTTGTTCTAAATCGTCATGAATAGACGGGACGAGTTCTTTTAAAACTTGAAAAAACAGCAAAACCAAAAATTAAGTTAGAAATAAGAATGAACTTTAGGCGTATAAGTTTAAGATTCACCTTGAAAATTGTTAAGCGAATTCACTGGGAGTGTTAAGAGTTAAGGAAACCGTGAAGATTATCGCTCTTTTTAGTGCTGATACGTTGTACGGCGCAAAAATGGCTTCCAAAATCTTGATCTTCGCTGTTACTGGACAAATCCTGTCAGATGGAACCAATTCTCGGGTTTTCTGATGTTTACAAAGAAAACCGAATCAGCCTCTCTCAGAAAACAAAAACAATGCAACGAGGCAAGAGGTGGCAATGGTCAAAATAACCAAAGAACAGCCTATGTTTGCCTTTTTTTTAAAATGTAGGCTATCTGCAACCTGAGGGTTAATGAAAAAAATATATATTCTCTGCGGTGGATTTAGGCGCAGCTCCGAAACGTTTCCTTAAGTACATGGACGTACACCATCATCTGATTTCCGACCGACTAGAACCTATATCCGCGATTCTATGTCTAACTTATCACCATGACTGACTGTTCTCCCTCCACCCTAAATGATTTACCTAAATGCGTATCGAGTTTCGGACCCTAGGAAAATTAGCCACGGATAACTCTAAATGATTTACGATCTACACTAAATTATTCATTCGGCCAAAACCCGGAGACTGAAACTGGGAAGTCGGCGATCGTAAATCTTCGAAGTGCACCTCCGAGTGTGTAATGAGAACTCGACTAGGAGTTCTTGAAAAGGGAAGAAGAAGAAAAAGTAAATAAATAACTATTGGATTTCATTACGTGCGCGAAAGGGACGCCTATTTATCAAAAGCCAACGTTCCAATAAGCTTTTATTTATTACTGTTGCACCGTACCGCCAAAGCACCTGCTTTTCCACGTCTCTTTCTGGACTCAGTCTTGTCTTGTCTCATCCCGACTAACGCTGCTCCTTGGGGTTTTGCCCCCCGGAACCGGTGCATTCATATTCAGAAGTACAGTGCAACGTGACAGTTCTGGGCGATATCGCTTTGATAAGAGAAGGAAATTAATGAATTGTGACGGGGAAATATTGCGCAGAAATAATAATTTTTGGAAAAAAAAAATAAACGTTCTTCGGGCATCCACTTAATTGGCATCAGCCCACTTCATTTATTTATCTATTTTATCCCTCTATGTATTGAAGGCTTTGAGAATAGCGTTACGGTGGTCATTGTGATAGTGCTCCTTAAATTAAACGGTTGTTACTGAAGCAGTGGGCTACTGAACCCCGTAAAAACGTTATTCTCAATTGCACTTCAGTAAGGTTTACATGGCACATCTGGTACAGCCGTATATGGTGTACACATTAAAATAGCGAAATTTTCTTATTAACTGAGCTAAACAGCCTGCGGTTTTAAGGTATGTTACCGACGCCCATCGTTAAACTGTTGTGAATAAGAGTGCAATAAAAGGCTTGGGCTATACAGGAAATTCTACGCTACATGAGACAACAGAACCAGAGCTCGCAGACAGTAACGCATTTCATCTGGATTCTAAGAAGTTGTTCAAAATTCTTTGTTTCGTGGATATTTAAACGTTACACTAAAATTCAGAGAGACGCCTTCTCACCGATTTTGGAGTAAGCAAGACTATCATTTCGCACCAGAGATCAGTCTCACCACCATTTACTCCAAAGTCTTGTCACCTGTTCCCATTTATGTCAACAAAGATCCGTCTGCTAGGAGTCTTTAGGGATGCAAACCCAAGAGCCCGCGTTGTCGTATAAACTGCTGTGTTTCTGGCAGAGTAGAATCTCGAGGAGTTAATTGACGCGGCGAGGAGCCCACTGGGGCTCAAGATAACTGTTTACCCCCGTTTATTGTAGCGGGGTTTAGGCAATCTTCTATTCAGGCCATTGCCTTTCTTCCTTTTTACCCCTGAACTCTGACTCATCACCCTGAGCCTAACCCTTTAACTCTAACCATAAAACTGTAACCTTGTCAGCGTAATCTTCTGGAACTAGTTGCTACGCCACAGACTTCCGCCTGGTGGCCATAAGAGTAACAAAATGATTTATCAGGAGAACAGGGTTGGTTCGAAGACCAAAGTCCTGTGTGGTAATCCAACATACAGGAGCCCACTCTTACGGGCGCCATGATATTTAAAATGAACAAAAAAAAACAAAAACAGATACATTTGAGACAAAAATAACAGAGATAACTGCCGTTGCCCCGTGCTCAGAAAAAAAAGGGGGGCAAGGAAATGTGCGTTAGAAGATCTGAAGGGAAGGTAAATTTACCGTTCTGTTTCTGCCGGAGTTTGCGGTATCTGGCTGTTCGTCGGGATGAAGCTGTTTGTGAGACCGGACCGTTGTTTGTAGATGGCCCACGATGGCAGACCCTCCGCCTACCCAGCCACCCGGATTCGACTACTGAAGGTGACGACAAGAATAAAGTTTGTGATAGAAGAAGAACCGCGCATACAACTTAACGCGCCTTCTCAAGCGAATTAACACCCGATAATGGAAGCATGAATAACCGATCGAACAGTTTTACAGCGCCGTCTAGGTCCAGATAGAAGACCCGCAGCCGAAGTTTTGCTCTGAAAGGAATGGACATTTATGTGATTCTGCGTCTTTTTGAGTTTCGAGATGTCCTACCGTCTCTGTACTCGTGTATAAATGAACAAGCCATCTCGTCTTAAAAGTTGAATGGAAAATCTAAAACTTTTAGATTAACCTTAGCTTAATTGTATCGCCTCTCAATATTATGTTTTCAATTAAAATTTTAATTAAAAAAAACAACAACAACACAATGAATTGCGTTTGACAAAAGCATAATTTACGTTTTTTTGTTTTGTTTCATCTCTTGATTTCTTCAACTTCGTTCCGCTGCTTTTCTTCTTCTTGTTTTGCCTTCCTGCTCGAGGAATTCCGAACTGCACCGGCTCGACATACAGTGTACGGCCGAGCCGGGCTGGGTTTCTTCCCCTCCCTCCCGGATGACGTAATTCTGTGACGTCGAAGTCTGTCTGGCTGCACTATTTACTGTCGGACTCTCGCGGTGCCAGCAGACCCGACCTGGTCGGCATGGCATTCAAAAAATTCACCCCGTAAACATCGACAGACCAATTTTTTTTATATAGATAACGAAAGAGGCCAAGTGGCTCGACATTAAAGAAAACAGCTCTGACCCGGGTCTGCAGCTAATATTAATCGGCCGACAATGACAACGCATGTTCGGCGCATTGTAAGAGACTTATCTTCTTTATAAATACTTTGTTTACCGCCGCCCAATTTAATGCGCCCTGACGCGCGTCAATTCTGACAGCCGGGCTGGTTAATAGGGTTAGATTATTTCTGAAACAACAGGTACTTGACAACAGCTGCTTCTGTTGCCAGTTTTACACGCGAGTAATTGCATTACGGCAATAATCACCACTAGAAGTATATCAGGAGGAACTCAAAAGCCTGGCTCGTATTGATTAGATTTACAGCTCGTCGCGTATGGAAAGTTATAACGTTTATTGGTTGACAAACACGGCGAGATTGTATCGTTACCAGGTCTCTGCGGTTCTGAGAGCTGCGCTCTCGGGCCCGGCTGAATCCGAGAGAAGAACGGGCGGAGAGAGAGAGAGAGAGAGATGACTCACACCAGACTTCGGTCCCCGAACCACGCGAGAACGGAGAAAGACTTCGTCGTTTGGCATAAAATCGACTCTGACATTTACACTTTGCCGCCTTTAGTAAGGTGAGAGGGAGGATGGGCCCTTTTAATGAAATTACAGAGCGTTCCCGAGATTAATTCTCTAATCTATAATAGTAGTAAACGAGGTACTAGCTGTATGTCTTGCTAATTTTTTGGTATTCTGGACGGCGACTTGTTCCGGTCTCGAACCCACGAATCGTCGTCGGTTCCCCGCGTTTAGTTGATTTTTCAAAATTTGCTTAACCTTGCGATCGGCCAAAAAACGAAATTTCGCATCAGATCAAAACCAATATCTGCACGACAAAACAACTTCTTGTTTTCTTCTCAGAACTAAACAGCGACGAAAAGAACAAGAAATGCTCTTCGCAAAGAAAGATATCAGGGAATGACCGCCAAAGGAGTATAAATTATTCTGATGTTTACACTTACGCATAAAGGAAGTTAGCAATAGGAGTGACGCTTATGGTTAGTTCGGTTATGCCGTAATATCTCTGTAAACTAAAAACAGTTGTTTTATGCAATTTATGAAAGCACTTTACTGAATAAACAATTCCCTGATATTTCTACAAATAAATGTCTTTGGTCTAATTCAAGCACGAAGCAAAAACATTAAACACGGGGAATCGTTTTTATTTTTGCATTATTGGGTTTCGCTATCTTTCATGTTTGCAGGCGTCTCATTAATTTATATATTTATATATATATATAATGTAGATGTTACGGAAGAAGATTCCGTCGAAGATCGTGAAGTTACATAAATTTCGACAATCGCTAAAGCAGCTGGCAAGGAACTTCTCTGGCTTCAGAAATATGACAGGTAAATCGTTGGAACGGATTCTTAGTCCGTACGCCTTAGTACCTGCTAGTCACGCTGACATCACAACCACATTATTTCTTTGGTCTATGCCGGTCCTAACAGGAAGCAGCTATTTTTGGTGTACATATTCCGCGAAAGAGGCTCTGCGGTGAACCGAAACTTATTTCGAGGCGAAGCAGTGATGGCGGCTGTAAATTCTACGTACTTTCTACATGATGGTTTTTTTTTTTTTTCAGTCTAAGATAAATCACATGACCTGTTATTATCTTTATGCTGCGGGACCAGAAGGATTTTTTAGAAGAGAGGGGTGGGGGTGCAAACGGATCGATCCGGAATATTCTGTAACCAGATATGCTCTCATTTTTCGTTACTACTAGTGAAATGAACTCGGGGCCTTATTGCGCGGTCTCCTGCAGCAGCGAGTAGGTGAGTAGTAATAGTATCAGTACTAATAATATTAATAGTACAATAGTAAAGTAGAAGTAATATTAATAGTACAATAGTAAAGTAGAAGTAATATTAATTGTACAATAGTAAAGTAGAAGTAATATTAATTGTACAATAGTAAAGTAGAAGTAATATTAATAGTACAATAGTAAAGTAGAAGTAATATTAATTGTACAATAGTAAAGTAGAAGTAATATTAGCTGTACAAAGCAGTTGCACCGATAGTAATAGCAAAGTACTATTAACAATAACGTAATAATAGTATTATAGTAGTAAGTAATATTTACTAGTAGTATTAGTAATAGCAATAGCAGTAAAAGCATTTGTAGTTATTAATAATAGTAAAAATAATATATAGTAAAATTAGTAATATTAATATTATTACTAAGAGTATTATTTATAGTAATAATAGGCATAATAGTAATAGTATTAGTATAATTACTATAATATCAGTAGTAAAAACAACAGTATGGACGATATTCATCTAACAAGTTTCTATCTTATTTTAATATTTCGTTCTTTGAATTAATTTTTTAAAAAAAAAACAGTCCTTGTGTCAACATTGAAATCGCTTAAAGTGAAAAAATATATAATTATTTATTAAATTATGAGAAAAAAATTAAATCTGCTAAAAGAATTGTTATGAATTAGATTTTAGTGCTGTTGGTGTCGTTGTTATGAAACTTTTACGTCATCATTCAATATCACCTCCTATACGCGTCTGTTTTTGTGAACACAACAACATATTATGTAGATCTTCCAAAAATCTTCCATAAGAATACAAAGGAAAGGGTGATCCGTC
Organism: Nautilus pompilius; assembly: GCA_018389105.1. NCBI lineage: Eukaryota > Metazoa > Mollusca > Cephalopoda > Nautilida > Nautilidae > Nautilus > Nautilus pompilius. The sequence continues at coordinate 25,246 of JACATO010001537.1, forward strand.
TAAATATGCGTAGTAAAATATCCTATAGCTTGAATTGGGAAGAAATGACTACCGAAGCCTTTTCGTAAACTCAGCAGTGACTTTCGCGTCACCACCCATACCCAAGGTTTCACTACGGCGGCTTTGCCCAGCACAATTGTGCTGCGCTGGTCTCCCCGAGATTAGATGCGAAATGTTGTATTCTTCCATGAAAAGCAAAATCATGAGTAACTTGATGTTCTCTTTGCACCACCACCATTTCTTTCTTCTTCTTTCATTTTCGAAAATTCAATTTTAATCTTCAGCATGTGTGGCAGATCTCACTTACTGGAGATCTTAAGCAGAAATCTCTTTTGATCAAGTGTTTATAATGAAGACAAGACGTTTTCTCAATCGTCTTATTATTAGTAGCAGAACTAGCTAATAAACCTAACGCTTCGAAGATGATGTCGCCGACGTCAGGACTGGTTCTGAGCAAAATCTTTACCCTTTTTTTTTTTTTTTTTTTGTCAAATATTGGCGTTGATTTTGTTTGCAGCATCGCCAAAAACGTAGGTTTATTAGTGAGTTCAATTACTAATCATAAGAGAACGGAGGAAAACCCACAGTGACTTTCTTATTTCTGCTGAAGATCTTGCTCGCATGATTTGGATGAGGTAGTACCAACTGAGGCGCAATTGGCAGCCAAATGATCTATGCTCGTCATTACGTTGAAAACTAGACATCATACCAGATTGAGTTCTTGTCGCAAATTTTAGGCAAATCCGTTTGAAACTGACTTTTACTAAACTATCAACTTCCCTGTCTTTCTTATTAGTAGATTTGTGGTCTCCTGATTTTAGACCATTCTGTTTTCACATTGTTGTGCGATCATTCTGTAAGTCTTCCTAAAGAATTCTCTAATACACTATGTCTGCTTTAATCACGATCTTTGTTTCTCGCCTAACTGCCATGCCCTCTGGAAACGATCTTTTTCTAGAGACAAATTCTTCAGGTATGTTTCTATCATTTATATTTAATTATGCTCCTTTTTGCTACAATGCACACAGATTCTTGAATATTTCCCGAATACTTTCTTGCAACTGACACACACACACACACACACACACACACACACACACACACACACACCACACACACACATCCTTCTCCACTTGGATCTTTTCATTTACTGGCTCTCTCGACTTCAAACATAAACATTTTAAGCACTGAAAAAAATTGTAAACTAAATTTATGTAAATTTGGTAGTTTTGTTTACCGTTTACTTAATGCAATATATCGTACTTTTATCCGGAGTTGTGCTAGCTAGTTATCAGCTCTCATGGATAGAGTTCGCTGGACAAAGGATTTTCATAGTTTGACAGAAATGTGTTAAGTTCGTATTTAGTGGCCAATGTAATAATGTAACATCTATTTCCATCACAAAATTTCACTCTTTGCAAGTAGTCTGAACTCCATATTTACAGATCGTCCAAGGCTTAACTTAACAATTAAATGTCACGTAAAAATGGGATTTACTTTTCTTTTCCGAGTAAATTCGGTCGTTTTTATCGGTGTGACTACAACCCCGAGGATTGGCACCGTTCTGAGAAACCTGCCAGCCGATTTTCCCACCGCCTTGAACCGGTTGCCTTTGTTTACCAAATTGGTTAAACTCTCTCATTGTTGCTGAATAGTTGTACACGACTCCCACATTGCCTTTGCATAATGAGGCACAGAAGGGACCAGAAGAAAAGCACAAACTCACGTGCTTAACAGACTTGGGGATTGTCTCACAACGTCACTCACACCCATAATTCTGAAGGCAATATGAACATCACGATGGTAAATACACAGCTACAACAGCAGTACACCTATAGCGATAGCGAAACGACCGTATACCGTCATTCCTCCCTCCATCCTTATTTCCGACAAACTCAGTCTTCCGGTTTTAAAAAGGAAAAAAACCTGTTCCAACCGCCCAGGTTCCGACCGAAGAAATTTTCTTCCGCCAACTATAGAACGCTGAACAAAAATTCCGTCCAGCAGAAGTCAAATCCCCTTCGGCAATTTGTCGTCTTTGCCGCCGAGTGCCCGCCGCGCCACCCTCCTCTATCACGTGACCAAAACTGATTCAGAGTAATCCTGTCCTGGAACATTGCGATCCGAACGGGCGACGCGTTTCGACGCAGCCTTCATCGCTTACCGTAGATTTCCGACGACCATAAATAACGAATCTTGCAGTTCAAGCCAGTTTCTGCATCATGAAACATTACCATGTGGTTTATACTCGTCGTTGGCACTTAACTTGGCGACAAAACAGAAATAAGTACATTTTCTTAAACGACTAAAATAACAAGAAATAATATAAGGTTTTCGTTTGAATCCTCGTATTTAATAGTACACAGATGTTTCACATTGCTTGTATATAAAGGGAGGATTAACTAAAGTATGAAGATTAAAAGACAGGCAGAAAAAATGTAACAGCAGTAGCTTGAGCTGCAGGGATGGCAAATAAATTAACGTTACACTAATAATGGTTTTAAAATAAATAGAATAATTAAAATAAACATGACGTGAGAGTAGAGCGTAAATGACCAATATTAAGCTGAACACTACATTTGGATACAAACACTTTATTTTTCTCTTTACCCTTAAATGGCGGAATAAAGCGATAAAGAATAAATATGAAGCCAAAAACTCGTTTTTTTTAATGACCTGGACTGGTACGATAAAAGAACGTTAATTAAATAATTGGATAGCTATGTTTTATGCTTTTTGAAATTAGTTTCACTTGATTTTTTTTAAAATCGAAAAAACCAATGATATTTCAGTTACCGTTGTCTGATTCTAAATTGCAGTGTTCCTAAATAAATGATTTTCTCAATCTAAACGTGCGCACACTCAAACACATTCACACACTCGTGCTCACCCACACACACACTCACGCTGATCCACACACTATACACACACACACTTAACACACACACACATTCACTTGCAAACAAACTCACGCTCTCACACACACACACACACACACCAGCACTCACACAAACCGTTCCACAAAACACAATAATCAAGTATTCGATAAAATACTTGAGCGACGACAAAATGTGTTCGTTAAGCGATTTTTTAAAAAAAAGATTTTTAATAGCATCCTGCTTTACCGAATTAAAAGGTTTCAAAAGATCGATAAATGTCCACTTGAAGCTTAATTATTTTCAATTACGTTAACAGGTTATCAATCATGTTCAAATTTAGGTATTGACTGTTTACTCTCCAGAAGACACCAAAAAAAAAGGTACAACGTCGAGTTTGTGAGGAAATTCATTAAACGGTCACGTACTGGCCTTTCTAAGAATTTCTAAAAGATGGAAGCGATGATATCAGTGATTATACTGTTGTTGTTATTAGTTTGGTTAATTTGTTTTTATACAGCCAAACATTTTCTAATTTAAAGCCGTCAACAATTTTTTTTTAGATTAATTTTTTTGTTTTTAGCTTAAGAAGAGACTTCGACATGATTGCAATGAGCGGGAAAATGGAAAATAATTTGTTTAAATATTCAGAGTTATGGAGGAAGACGCATAATAATATAATAATAATAATAATAATAATAATAATAATAATAATAATAATAAAATAATAATAATAATATAATAAAATATAATAATAATAATAATAATATAATAATAATAATAATAATAATAATAATAATAATAATAATAATAATAATAATAATAATAATAATAATAATAATAATAATAATAATAATAATATAATAATAGATTATGATAAATGAAAAAAGAAAGAAGAAGAGAATAATACGTATGTTCTACGCTAGGGGCCGCTCTAACTTGAGCGTGAGCTTGTATCATAGTATTCCTTGACTCAAAGTTTATAGTACAAACAGCCGTGGGCATAAGTTTTACATTACAGAGAATTTTGCTAATTTTTCTTGATAAAGTCGAATTAAACCCGTTTAATATGCAAAGTGAGGTCACCTTAACGTATTGAAGTTTATTTCCGCCATTAGCCACTTTGCACAATTTTTTGCCGTGTCATCGTGACCTCATTACCCAGTCCATGCAAAGAAAAAGACACATTTTTTTGAAGAAAAAATTAATCTGATTAAAATATGTGGTTGTTCCACACGAGAAGAACAAAAAAGAGATAACAATTCACCATTCTTCAGGATCATCGTATTCCTTTACCATATTTAGCATCATCAGGCTATTCTTGTACTATTTTATATCTTTTCCTAGTTGACAAATTAAATGGCATAAAAGGTGTCCATATGAGAACTGCCAGTTTAAGATGTTTCAACAGAAGTCATTTATCGAATAAATTATTTTAATAGAATATTATCAATTAATATCACGAGTAAAACGAGAATTAGAATCAATTTTTTCAATAAGGTAAATATGAGACACGATCGAGAATTTCAGGATTAATTTCTCTGTTATAAGTAATTTTATTTAGATCTACAAGTTTTTAACAGAAAAGTTAAATTTATCTTTTATTTTCAAGGTTTTTGATCAAGCCTGAAAATTTAAGATTGAGAGAAAGTAAGATATACAAATAATGCTCGGTGAAAAATCAAAGCCTAAAGCTGCTGACATTTTTTTTTCAGCTTTTTAAAAAATAAATCTCTTATAATTTTTTTTCTTTTATATAATAATAGCACTGGATGATATTATAAACTAACCCGTACAATCGTTTCTTCAGGAGCAATTAAAACTTATAAAACTAATTACGAAAAAAAAGAGAATTTTATACCTTGATTCGATTCTTATGACAAAGGGGATAACTGTAACGATTCCTTAATTAAAAATTTATCAAGACACGAGTTAATTTACAATTAAAAAATCATACATCAAAAGCTTTCTAGTGTAAAAAAAATTGTCTAGATTTTACAGTAAAGATAAATTTAAGAAACAATCAATTAACGAGGAGAAAAAAAGATATCTGACCAAAGTTGCCTTTAAAAACTCATACTCTGAAATTCAATAATCAATAATCTAAGCCTGAATTATCATTTATGAAATATGTGGATTTTGAAAGAATAGCACTAAAATAAATGTCCAAAGAAGGTGTAAAGATATTATCAGAATGAAATATTCTTCATTTTTTCATTATATTGCATCAGAACAATATCATACATTTTAACCATTTATCTACATAGCTAACGGCTGCAAATTTATGAAAATGTTTCATAAAAATATTAAACAACAATATTTATAATATTTTGATTTTCTAAAAGATAGTCCACAAAATAAGCATTCATTTTAAATGAAACTCGTTGTCATGTTTGTAATAAAAAGCCTATTAAAAGTAAAAGATGAAATGGCTACTTTTCTGGAGAATTTAGAGCAGTCGTTAATGAATATATTTTTTTTTAATTTTAGATATATGAATCATATATCTCTTATATTTTATAAGCTATTTTATTATGAAGCCTACTTCTTTCTTAAAGATGCTGCGAAAGAAGAATCAATTTATATTATACCACAAACAGGTAAAAAAAAAATTATTTATTTATTGTAAATTAGATTTTTAGAGTTAGGTACTAATTTGGTTAAATTGGTTGGTAATCACCTGGATATTTCATACGTACAACAGATTTAACATTTTGGTGAAATGTTTACGAGTACAATGATCTAAGGGGGAATGTAACAAGAAGTAATCACTTTAATGAAGTATGTAAACATATAATATACAAAATTTAGGAGAATATAATCATATATATTTATAATCTGTCTTACTCTTAGCAGGTGTCTTGAAAATTGTATAACTATTTCTCAAATGGTATAAATTAAAACCCTGTCAATATTTTCCCACACCTTCTCTAGCATGGAATGCTTGTTTAAAATTATTAATATTAGTTTAAAATTATGAATTGATTATGATCTATTACTTATGACAGAGCAAAGATACAAGAGGACAATTATTTACGGTTTCACAATGCAATTTCTAATAAGTTTTTTGTTGATATTTTTAATACTGATACCAAAACTCATAAAGCCTTTGACATACGTTTAAAACGCGAAAAAGGCATCAGATTTAAAAGTAGGAAACCTTATTAAAATTAAATGTAAATTTTAATTCAATTTAAGATACATTTTATATATTATTTAATTAGAGGCTAATCATTTATATAGTTAAGCCAATACCTTTGAACTGATTTTGCCAGAAAAATATTTTTAAAATAACATTACGAAAGTACCCGCTGACTTTTTACCAGCTGATGAAATATCTGAAGCAAACAGTACACTCAGATGAATTGCATGACCATCACAAAGACTATTCTCTTATTGTAAAAATAAACAAACTTTAAGACTTATCTCCCTATAAAAATGAAATTATTAAAAATAAAATAGCAAAGCACATTAATAAAATCACAGTATTATAGTAAAGATATTATTAACGAAAAACTAATCTTAATGTACACGAAGTTATTAATTTTAACAAACCACTATGGAATGTATATACTTGGATACTCTGAATATTTTATTTATGAATTTTATTTTGATGTTCTGAAACAAAAATATAAGATAATTTAACTCTGCTATTTTCAGGTACTAATTCTTTAGATTATCTTATCAGAAACAGATGGTATTTATGAAAATTGAAAAAAAAAAAGAAATGGATCTTTATGAAATTCCTGCTTATTCGTCAAATCACCCGGCATAATCCCAGACAGGCAATTAAGGATTTAGTAAATAAAAGATAAATAAGCAAGAAAAATTAATGAATTTTACGGACTTCGATCTAAAATATGTTTCAAATCAAAACAGATTTGTGAAAGCTATAAAAGTTTATAATTCAAGAAAGAATTAAAACTAAATAATGATGTATATACTTTGGATGAGGCAGGAAAAAATCGAAATATGAATTTAATTGCTCTGAAAAACAATATCTTTACAATTTATCTTACCAGGGTTGTTTTAACTTTTTAAAATAATATCTACTAAATGATAAAATAACAACTTTATCTTATGGACATTCCAGCCTTTTTAAACCAGCAAAAAATGGAAGATATTTGTTTTTCTTTTTGCTACTCTTTTGATTCCATTTCAAATTTTTAAAATGTTTAATCATTTCATACAAGAGGTAAACATAATGGCATGATTCTTTTTCATATGTCCCCAACTGTCAAAAACTTTCCAAACAGACCATCAAAATTATTCAGAGTTCGCTGTCTTCTTTTTACTAGTTAAAAAGGATTACCAACATATTCGGGATGACGCTTGATCAATTTAAATATTTTACAAAAAAATTTTGATTGATGAACAGTGGGTTTGCAGTTATAGACAAATAACCATCTAACAAATACAAGCGAAGACATCAATCGATGTTTGATGAATTTTTTCCTTAATTTAGCCTAACGACATCATTTTTCAATAAAGATTTTTATACATTAAATGCCGTTTGATAAAGTAAAATGAGAGAGAGAGAGAGAGAGAGAATATAAGGATTTGCTTTTTGCTTTCTTCCTTAAAAAGTTAAGATGCAGTTTCTTGAAGAAAGATTTTTTTTAGCAAACCAGCTTGTTAGAAATGCAAAACAGCTAGGTATACTTACTCGTACTCAAAATATATAACTACCACTGACATCTTGAAAGTTAATACAAAGAGTTATATCATCAGTATCTTTATTTGCTCCACCTTTACTAGCTGACAGATGTTCCTCTAAAATACAGATAGATCCAGCTGCTGCACTTTAATAAGCTACTGTGGATGCTCCGTCTACATTCGCTTTACGTTTAGATTCTAACAGGTATTCAGTCTCCAGTATTATCTACTGTAGAAGTGATTTATGATGAACTTAATATTAATGATAACTATAAAAATGAGAACTTTTAATTAAAGATAAAAAAATAAGGAAGTTTTCTTAGTAAAGGAATATGTAACAGTTTTTTGTGTACAGTTCAGCTATTTATCATAACAGTGATGCTTCACGAAGTAAACTACCCTTAAGAGTTAGTTTACTTTCATCATCTAAACAGGCTGGAAATAAGAATGTATTTAATGAAATAAGTACAACTGCTAATTATATATATTCAGAATTAATTTAGTTTGAAAAAAATCTTTTCAAAACAGTAGCAGTGCTTGAAAAAAAAATAATTAAAAGCACAAAACAAATAGAAGCAGAGCTGAAACTTAACGATTCTTTTGGTTTTGTTTTATTATCAAAAACTGCAAATCTTAAAACACAATTTTATTTAACACTAAATTTAGATTCTACAAACCAATTTAGGCTCGCTTTGATTAATTTTGAAACGTATTATTCTTTTTCAGATGACAATAATACAAATATCATTTTTAAGTATATATGTTATAGTCCATTCTCAGGTTCTTTTTAACTTATAGATTAGCAGCCAAATTTAAAGAGATAAAAAAAGAACAATCATTGGAATTCAAATAGCAAAGAATATTATCTCACCATTGAAGGTAATCCTACTTCAAACTATAAATATGATTTTACTGTAAAGAATATTTTAAGAACTTTATTAGGATTTAACTCTAGAATTTGATCCTCTGGTTATAATGAGAGTAATAATTCAGTTGATATTTGATCAATTATTTATATTCGCGTGCAATGTTAATAAAAGGATCATTCATCTGGATATAACAGTTGAACAACCAAGAAAACTAGTTTATTTTCGAGTTAAAAATTGTATTACCATCAATCAAATTTGGATTACAGATCAAGAAAGAAAAATAATTGATTTAAGAAATATAGTTATAACTTTATCAATACTCATAAAACAAGTTTGAATATTTTTGTCGTTAAATGATTAAGAGAAGGAAAAGAGTTAAAAGAAAATATATTCTTAGGATGGGGTTGATTGATGCTTTTGATAGAATGATTACATGGTTTAAATAGTAAAACGACAATAAAAACTTTCGCCAAAAGCGCTAAAATTATTCCTAGAACAGCTACCTTTGATAGAACAAAGAACAAAAAACTCTTGATGTTTTTTTTTAATAAATAAAAAAAAAAAATTTAAACTAAAGCCTCAAGGTGTAAATGATGTGAATTATCGTAAAATGATACAAATGCTTTAAATACTTGCAAAAGTGGAATGAAGCTTTCAAAAAAAAAGAGATTTAAAAAAAAAAAAAACAACTTTGAAATCAGATAAAACATCGGCATAGGGTTCCAGAAAATATAGTGTATTAAAATGGATAATTCAGATCTTTAAAAGAATAAGAAAGCAAAAAGCAAATGATGGTTAACAAAGGCTTACGTGAAGATATAAAATATTTTGGAATCAAGGAAAGTTCGTTATCAGCCAAAGACGAATTTCAAACTTCAAAGACCGCAGCTCTAAGGCGGATCGATTCCTGATTTTGTTCACTGTGTACCCAGGTGTTTCACACTACTACTAGGCTTCCCTCCAGAAGAACATATTAAATTAATTATGAATAGGATAGATTGATTTCGTTCATTCGAAGATGGGTTGGTATAGTATACGAACGATAATTTCACAACTCTTAATTTGTAATCAGCAAAGCACATGCAAATAAAATGAATGCCTTGTAAGACAGTTCTTCAAGTACGGTTGGCAGTTCGCTCGTAGATAGACTGGATCCTTTTCCCGATGTACACGAAAACACAGTTCCGGCATACAACTTCGTATACGACGTGATTTGTCGTGGTTATAGGTCTTGAGATGTAAACAGAGAGTTTTTAAGAAATGGCTTTAAGGTAATTTTAATCAGTGTTTTCTTTTTACTACGCAAATATGAAAGAATCAGATGTACTGTATATTTAGAAACTGTGTGAATCACGGGTTCATGGGATGACATTTTGTTAAGGCCTTATAAAACTGGGTTACTGGTAAGCGACAGACAGAGTAACAGGCACTAACTTGACTTCTCGACCCTTTCTTCTCAGCAAGAAGGGCCTTAATATAAGCCTTCATTTATTAGATATGAGAGAGAACAGCACCAAATCGAGCAGGTCTCTGCCGGAATTCGAACTCGGCAGTTTATTAGAATCATCACTGGAACACCGGACGGCTTGATGAAACTTATAATGATGATAATTTTCTTGTTTAACCAGCAGGTGGTGTAAGATATCCAAAACTCGTATAATGGGTGCAATAGACAGTAGCCAAAACTATATCACAGATATAAGAGCTCCATCATCTGTCGTGAGCTGCAAATAAAGATATTTTTTGATATCATAATTAAAAGATGGATTCTATTCTTTTCCTGCTTGGAATAGTGGCTGTAAAACCATTAACACGAAAGTTGGGTAAATTATTTACTACATTTTGTTTACTCACTGGACAGGTAAAAGATAAAACAAACTGGGTGGCGAACTAAATGTTTATGAACACAGCTTATTTCAAATGGTAGCATTACAATTCATTCTTCGAAATAAACAAGAAATTCTAACCACAATAAAAAAAAGTAGTTACTAATTCCAAGCCCTGTCGTTGCTTTGATTTGGACTACGACTGGACAGTAGGTACAAGTTAACACTTACTTTGCTGACTAATCAAAATTTTACAATAGTATTATTGCACCTGGATAGAATATTATGGAAAAACAAGATTTTCTAGGAATTAAAAAGACATAGAAATTAACAAGACGAAAAAAATGATGCTACGAGAAGCGATTCTAGGAGATACGTTGTTTTTTAACGGCTACTGGCGCGAAGACGCCCGAGCAAATCACGTGGCAGGGAGAGACGTGGGGATTAATCTTTCGAGATGCTTCAAGTAACTAACTAGAAGGAAACCCATGGTGGGCTTAATAGGGGGTGGGGGCTGTAGTGCATGCATAAGTCGTGCGGTCGGATATTGGTGATAGTCGATTTTTTGGCAATGATTTCGCACATTTCAGTTTTTAATATGCAAATTTGAAAGAGTAAAATGTTATAAAAGCGGGGGGGTTGTAGGGTGCGTACGATGTTTGCTCTGCGCCATCCGCTACTCGTTCGGTCAGGGTGGAGGTTGGTTGCAGTCTCCTACTTCAGCTCTCCCCGGAGTAGGACATTTACTCGATGGGATGCTGTTCTCGTTACATGAAGCAAGAAGTGGACGTTTATCGGCCTGATAAACGTTCTGTGGTTTTGTAATGAAAGGCCACAAGAAGTCTGGAGTGAATTCCTAACCGCCACTTAATGTCTTCCAGCATCCGCACAGTGCAGGTGTTTCGCAGCAGTCGGCGGGTGCAGTGCTGGCTGAAAGGTTTCCTTTAACCCTTACAACTCCCAACCACCCTAACCCCGAAATAATATCTTGTGCTTCATGCATTTTTTGTAATAAACATTCAAAATAGTTTTGGTAATAATTTGATTAAATTATACTAAATTAAATTTTTACTGCTTTTCATTAAAGTCCAGAAACAAATGTTAAATACAATTTAATCGTTTATCTCTTTAAAGTTGTTCTTGCTTAATTATTTATATGGTCAGGGTTAGAGAGATGTAGTGGGCTACAACTGCACTTGTACCTGCTTATGGGTATGTGTGTGTATACATATATGTGTACGTACTCATAGGTGTGTGGTATGTGTGTGTGTATATATATGTGTGTACGTACTCATAGGTGTGTGGTATGTGTGTGTTATATATATATATATATGTGTGTGTGTGTGTGTACGTACTCAAAGGTGTGTGGTATGTGTGTGTATATATATATATGTGATATGTGTACGTACTCATAGGTGTGTGATATGTGTGTATATATATATATGTGTACGTACTCATAGGTGTGTGGTATGTGTGTATATATATGTGTGTGTGTACGTACTCATAGGTGTGTGGTATGTGTGTATATATATATGTGTACGTACTCGTAGGTGTGTGGTATGTGTGTATATATATATATGTGTGTGTACGTACTCATAGGTGTGTGGTATGTGTGTGTATATATATGTGTACGTACTCATAGGTGAGTGATATGTGTGTGTATATATATGTGTACGTACTCATAGGTGTGTGGTATGTGTGTATACATATATGTGTACGTACTCATAGGTGTGTGGTATGTGTGTGTATAGATATGTGTAGTACTCATAGGTGAGTGATATCTGTATGTGTGTGAATATATATATATATATGTGTACGTACGTGTGTGTATATGTGTACGTACTCAAAAGTGTGTGGTATGTGTGGGTGTATATGTACGAACTCATAGGTGTGTGCGTGTGTGTGTGTGTGGTGTGTATGTGGTGTGTTGTTTGTTTGTATTTATTTATGTATGTGTTTGCTGTTTGTGTGTTAATATACTGTTTTGTTTTACAATAAAAATAAAGTAAAACATTTCTGTAATAACTTAATTTTTATAATTAACACTGCGAGCATCTCTTAATATATTTCCCTCTTTGCTCAATCTTGGAGGGGAGAGGAAATAACGAGATATTTTTGGCCAGACATATCCCCTAATTAACTAACCCATTGTACGCCATCTTTATCAAACGAAGATTTAATTATGCTCTCAGCACCGAAGTTCGAAAGCTCTTTGTTGTAGAACTATCAAACAATTTTACAGCGTAGAGCATTTAATAAATAAAAATAAAAGTCGTATGCTAATACAGGGTGCAACAAAGGTATTACAATACTTCTAAGATATATAAATAACCGATTCTCCACCCCTTCCCCTCACAGCAAGGGCATGCTCAGACACTGTTTTTATTTTTTTAAACAAGACAGTTTCATACGCTGTGTGATGACACGTGCTCGAAGCTTCACAATTACTATAGGCGAGTACGCTCTTTGTAATAAACATATCTCTTGCTGTAAATCCCGCCCATACTTCAGTGCCCACAAACGTCATTTAGATTTCCCGAGTCAACAGCCTTAATATGTTACAGAAAGGTGATTAACTCCATTCAGTGAACACGTTCTGTTAATAGCCATATTAACATTCAAGACCTTTAACATGACAGGATATTAGAACCGTTGCTATATATAGAAGGAACTCTGTCTTCCGTTCGCGCCCTTCCACGCGTGATTGTCCGTGATTCCTGTTTATTCTTAGACACAATGTTTCGGTCCTCTGATCAGTTGCTGATACTTAGTGCGGTTTTCCTCCCTTTGGCTCGGGAAAAATTGATTCGAGCGCAAAAATAGTTTGAATATTTGCAAAATCAACGTCATTCGATTATTCTGAATTAATGTCCTGTAAAATAATTTATTCGTTTTGAAATTTTGCGGCGCTCATTTTTGCTCGATAAAGCAAAGATTTTTGATTAATAATTTGGTTAATTTAAACGAAACGAGGTAATCAGCCATTCTAAGTGGTCTTTCATCCCCATTCCCGCTCCTGTCGAATGTCGGCTCAAAACCACTCGCACAAAGAAATCAAAGTTATAAATAATATCGAAAATAAAAGAACAACGCCCTTACCAACACACTACCAGGGGGCGCTGCTTACGGACCGCGGTTCTCTTAACAATAGGAGAGGGGAGTGAATAAAGTGAAAAGGGGAAATGAAATAAACCCAAATGATGATGGGAAATGCCCCTTTACAGTTCGGTTCCAAAGCTTAACATTTCGAATTTCTTAAATTAATATGTAACCCTAAACTTTAAAAAAAAAAAAAAAAAATCTTAGCCATAGCCAACAATTTTTTGAGATATTTTTTTTTTAAAAGGAAGAAGTCGGTTTCCGGACATCCATTTATGTCTCGGTTATTTATCTACCAAGGAGTCTCTGTAACACCAGGAAGAACTCACGCGCTCAAGTGCTCGCGTCTAGATCCTCGGTTACGACAATCCGGCTGTTTGTATCTTTATTTTTCAATTCCAAAAATCCCTGATGTATTATTTTTGTATAATGACAAAAAAACGAAAGACCCGTATTTCCGTAATTAATTGTCGGATGGGTCCCTTTAAATTGTGGTGGCATTTTCTTGTTTTGATTGGAGTGGGTGAGTTACTGACGAACGTGGAAGAAAGGGCTGCTGCTGCTCGTGATCGTGTCAATCCATCTAATGCGATCTTTATTATTTTCTTTTAATAGGTAAACAAAAATTGCTAACACAAAAATTACAATTATTTTATCCAGCATTTTCATCAAAGAAATTAATTACAATTTGTTTATCGTATTTCTTTTGCAGATACTTTCCAACAATTTTTCACTATTTTGTAATTCTGCCAGGGGTACAACGATTTACTAGAAAAAACTTGTAGCGTTCCGAATACAAATTACAGCCGTTAAATACGGTAAACAAACAAACAAACATTACAAACCGTACCCTTAAAGTTTTCAAGCTTCATCTAGCTTTCGATGCATGTGAACATTATGTAATCGATAAAACCAACTTTGAAAATAATAGATTATTCCGTGACGAAGTGACGGTAATTTCCATTATGACTGTACCGAGAGATTAAGAGAAAACCATCCTTAGTATATCATGCTTGGGTATTTAATAGCAGCTTTGGAGTCGAACCGAAGCTCATAATGAACGTTCAACTAGCTGGTCGTTTATTTACCACTAGTGATTACAGTGTGGAGCTGAAGATGCTCTCGGATTGTGGACAGCGTGGCTACAAAAGAAAGAAGCAGTAATCTACATCTGTCTAAAAACAATCTAAGTGCGCGTGAATATGGTCGGAAAATTGGGGGGTACTTTCCCCAAACGGTTAACAGCTAATCTTTGAATTACTGCCAGAGAACTTTTCTTTTTAAATTGACATATTTTGTACTAATGAACTTGCTATATTTTTTTGATAATATCTAACAAATAATTTTGAATAAAGATCAAATATATATTTTAATGGAATCTTAAGACTGTTTTAAATGAATGGAGGGGAACAAAAATACATTTCCGTTTTATATATCCGTAAATATTATTAGCTAGCAGTAATTATCAGCTAAGCTTGGTTATACTGTGTTATTTAAAGAGATACGAACGCGGATTAATGCAAAAAGAAACATTGCTCGCGCTGACGGACAGAGGGGTGGGTGGAATATCGCGTGCAGCTTTTCGTAAAAGTTCTCATTCAACCTCTCGCCCTCCAAGACGAGATCTCGTCCAGACATCGCTGAAGCTGTCGCTAATATTTGCATTCTCCCTCTTTCTTCGAACGATAAATGGCAGCAAACGCAAAAGGCAGGTGAAGTTAGGCGGAAAATCCACCAACTCAGAGGCGAATCATTTTATAAGCAATTAAGGAGAGAAATTAAAAGCGACACATTTTTTTTTTTTTTTTTTGTTAATAAATCCGCCTGGCCGGCGACCTCAAGAAGATTTGTACCTGTGCTCGCGAGAGAGACATCAAAGTGAAGTCAGCGGGTTCTCTGGCCCTTTAAACTGCTTTTGATCGTATCAGCGGGCCCTGCCGAGTGGATAAGGAACGCGAGAATTGATCGATAATGAAAAGAAAGAGAAGCAGGTGCGATGGAATATTCTAATCCGGTATACTTGACCAAGATTGCACGAGTACAGATCTTTATCTATTCCTGATTCTGGGTTTCCGATTACTCGAAATAATAAAATTTAAAATTATAATATACGGTTCTCGGCGACACGGACAGCGAGCAGGGTGTCTGGGCGTGACGTCTCAGCTGGTATTTGTTCGATGCAGACTTCATGTTTGGCCGTGTTATCAGTTAATATTCAAGCGCAGAGACTATTTCAAATGTTATCCTTTGGTTGCCATGGTATGCCAGAAACTACGTTGTTTGTTTTTAGCACTCATAATTATCAAACAACAATAAAGAATTTGTTTTACTTTTTGGCGGTTTCCCATTAAACTGAAACCAGAATTGTCTCCACGAAAATGTTAAGGGAAAATGGCGACGTTATTTCTGGAAGCCGAGCGATCA
The DNA here is from genome assembly GCA_018389105.1 of Nautilus pompilius. NCBI lineage: Eukaryota > Metazoa > Mollusca > Cephalopoda > Nautilida > Nautilidae > Nautilus > Nautilus pompilius. Next base: position 40,996 of record JACATO010001537.1, read on the forward strand.
GATGGACTTTATTATTATCCTTGCGCGTGAAACGTGTCCAATCTCGCGGACTCTTCGTGGGAAGAATAGTTTCAATTGAACGAATCTTGGGGGGTGAGAGAGCGGGAAGTTATTGTCGTAGTTTATTTACAGAAACAAGACTGTCAGCGCGGGCATTCGCCCCCACCTTGTTGGAAGAACTAAGGGAACAGCTGTCCATTAACTCGTTGTCCTGAGAAAGACTGCAATGGATCTGACTTGCGGCAAACGTCTCAATCTTTGCGTATATGTTTTACACTAACGCCCCAATCTCCCAGTGGTATTTTCAAATACTGATTACTTACTAACTCGCATTATTTTTGGTTTTAACTGAGATTATCTTTTGTTTTTTTTTTAGGTAATTTCAAAGACGAAGAATATTGAGAATTTGTTGAATATATATATAGCTGTTCAGTGCAGAAAGATATTTGTTCAAGTTATCTCTCTGTAATACATATACAGCCAATATAAATAATGCTTGTGATGAAGAACTTCTACGTTAGGGTGAAAAATATTTACATGCTTTTGTTTGAACGGAACCACATTAATTATTTCTAGATTTATTGTAATGTCAAAAGTTGAAAGCAAGGTTAAGTTGAATTCAAACTTTTCTAATTTGAGTTTTATTTCGCAACTTTTATAGAAAGGAAAATTTTCATTCTTTTACAACATTGCATTTTTACGGATGAACCATGGAAATAAAAAGTATAATAATAATAATAGTACAGTAAAGAATTTATTTTGTGCATTTATATATATATCCTCGTTAACTTAGTATGCTTTAGCTGAGTGAACTTTCAATGGTTGAATGAATGTTCTGGAGAAGGGACAGTTTTGTAATTGTTCTGTTATTTAATATGGTCGGTTGGAGTGGCGCCATTAGTCCATACATATCGGCTGAGACGCAAGAATTGTTTACATACCTTCAAAGAAATCTTTGTCGTCTTCTTAGCTGAAGAGAAACACTGAATTTTAATTTTTTTTTAAAAAAAAAGTGTTTCAATGGAGACAGAGACGAAATGGCGATGACATCTCCTTTTATGGGTTTGTAGATGTCAGAGAACGTTGAAGAATAAAAGCAGTATCACCATTAAAGGTGTGGGGGGGAAATAAGGGCGGTTCACTTGGCAGAGACGCGGGTTAACGTCGACTTTATATCTTTCGGAAAAACGCGACTGGAATAATTCCTAATTTCATAAACTATCGGAGCGAGCCAGAAGGGAACCTTTTCAAACAGTGATAGCTGGAACAGGATGCGATCCCTGTTCAAAAAGCCTGGATCAGAATACGACACCGCGATCAGCTGCTGAAGCGGGTTACATCACAGCGGCCTGATTGATGACTGTGAGATAGTTGGAACCGACTCTCACCGACCCGTCTCCTAGATCCCTTCTGACAAAAGCTCCTCAGCTGTTTTATAAACGGCATAGCAAACAGGGGGTCAAAGGGATCATCTTTAGTAATAGGGATTCTGAACAGTTTAGGGTATAGGATCATAACTTAGATTTTAGCGGAGCGATGCGTTTCCTTTACCTGAACTACGCCATTATTGCTCAACAGTTCTCTCTCTCTCTCTCTCTCTCTCTCTCTCTCTCTCTCTCTCTCTCTCTCTCTCTCTCTCCTATCAGTTTTTGCCCAATTGAGAGGTCAGAAAATATAATGCGCAAAAAAAAAAAGGAAAAAGAAAGCTGACTCACTCGGAGAAACTTGATAACAAATCAAAGCTGAGTCACTTACGGTGCAGATATTTTGTAGAAAACATTAGGCTGCGTAAAAATCAAATTTTGCCTCAGCAACTTCCTTAAGTTCCCAAGTTAGCGTTGCTCGAGTATAAACAAACACACGCTTCCATCCAGAAAACATAAATTTTTTAACTCATAAATTTAGTTGGCATCCCCCACTTGGGAGACTTTCTACGGTAGTGGTTATGTTACTTTAGGATACCAAATCCAGCCAGAACGGCTTCTCTGGGATCTCTGGTTTTGGAGATTTTAAAAGGCTATAGAACCAACATGGTTAATTATTTTTCTTCTTCGAACCAGCAGCACCCTGACGTCGGTACCCAGCCAATCTGGTATGTGTGAGGAAGGGAGAGAGCCACGTACACGTTTTATATAGCGTTTACCACATTTCTATATATATATATATATAAACTTTACATTGCAAGAAAGTAAGGGCAAAATTCATTGTAGTACGTTAATATCAGACGTCCACTTTAAAGTATTTTTGTGATTTCCAACTCAAAGCTTTCTCTAATTTCTCTTTGATGCAAAGTCTTCCTTTCTTCTTTTTTTAGTTTTGAACTTAACTTAATACTTTTGTCAGTGTTTGTAAAAATGTCTATCAAAAGAACTGCGCAACGATTCTGACACCAGATTCCGCTATACAACTGTTAATGAAAGTGTATGGCGAAAATCTTACTTACATCTGCGTTTGAAACTTTCTGCAAAGAAGTAACTCGATGTCAGACATCAAAGAATCATTGTTTATCACCTGAAGCTTAATGACTGCCAGCTGTGTCTGGCGAAAAAATGGGAAAAAAAAGGTATCTCAAATTAAATAATCATGCAGGTGTGATACGATCAAAAGCTCCATTCTACTGATTTGAAAATGAAACGAGATCTAAATCCGACAACTGAGTGATTAAAACCTACAGGGATATTTGAAAGAAAAAAAAACAAATTTATAAAATAGTATATAATGATTGTAATTATTTGCATGTGAAATACTGGTTAAAACTGGCTTGCTTGTTTACATGCGATGTGTCAGTTTTTTAGGGAGGTTGGAACTGCTTACTTTTGTAATAATAGCGATGCCGCAGGTTTGGGAACCAATTAAAAGGTGGCGCTAATGTACAATACCATTTTCGTCTCATAAAAAAACCTTTTGATTTTGAATTATTAGCAACCTATACATATAAAGTTTGTTTTTTTCTTGATTTGTATTGGCAGTAACAATATGAACATAAAACATTATTTATGGATAAAATAATTTTGTGCTACTATTGAAAAGTTAATCATCAAGATGAGATACGATTAAGGAATAACAAAAAAAAAATAATAAACACCATAGTAAACAAAATGAACAAGAAACACGCATTAACAAAATAAATTATAAACAATATTACCCATTATAAATGAATCATCAAACAACAATAAAGAATGGTACCAAAATCAAATAACCAAAAAGATAAAGCAACAACAATGCAAAACGCCAACCCTTGGATCGTCAATAACAACTAGATAATCAACATGGTAAACAAATATCTATCAACAGTAACACCAACTAATCAACACCGTAAACCAATATATATCATCAGTAGCACCAAGTAATCAACACGGTAAACTAATATGTATCATCAGTAACACCAAGTAATCAACACAGTAAACTAATATGTATCATCAGTAACACCAAGTAATCAACACGGTAAACCAATATTTATCATCAGTAACACCAAGTAATCAACACGGTAAACTAATATGTATCATCAGTAACACCAAGTAATCAACATGGTAAACTAATATGTATCATCAGTAACACCAAGTAATCAACACGGTAAACCAATATTTATCATCAGTAACACCAAGTAATCAACATGGTAAACTAATATGTATCATCAGTAACACCAACTAATCAACATGGTAAGCTAATATGTATCATCAGTAACACCAAGTAATCAACATGGTAAACTAATATGTATCATCAGTAACACCAACTAATCAACATGGTAAACCAATATGTATCATCAGTAACACCAAGTAATCAACATGGTAAACCAATATGTATTATCAGTAACACCAAGTAATCAACACGGTAAACTAATATGTATCATCAGTAACACCAAGTAATCAACATGGTAAACTAATATGTCATTGTCATTGACAAAGAGATAAAGTTGCAACAACAAAAACAAAGTAAAGGAACATAAACTACGCTGTGCAAAGAAAGTTTACATCGTCGTTAATGACAGGCAAAAAGGTTTAAAAGATCATTACTTGCTGGCACTCGATATCTTTTTATTTAATATCATATATATATGCAGAGATTTCTTTTGTTTGCTTTCTATTAGTCATTAAAGATGGTGTTTAGATAGCTGTTGTTATTAATGGTATAAAACAAACATGAACAACATGAGACGCCGCCCACCTGCAAGGACGACTAAAACACGCTTACATATATGAACCACCTTCACGGAGAACCTGGTGCCACCACTATTTTTGGCCAGTGACGCAACGTTTCGCCACCGCGCCGTGCGATTCTTCAGCATGGAGCCGTCTAAGCCACACCAGCAGCTTGGTAGACTATAAAACCACGAAACAAGAACCACTGCCATCAAAGGCAGCTTACAGAAAACAGAAACATGAAAAAGAAAAAAAAAAAACAAACACAGAAAACTAAAGATGAGGATGCTTATCTACAGCAGCATCAGAAATCATTAACCAAGAAGTTATTCCACACGCAGGTTAGCTCCAACGAACAAGAATTCTGGCAAACAGATTTAAAATGACACCAATGGCCAAGCAACCAAAATTATTTTCAGGGCAAAATTTGCTTCCTAATTTCTCCCATTAGAAAAAAAAAAAAAATGTCCATCAGTCTGTTTAGCTTCATTTAAGGTTAACCTCATTATTAAGAAGTATTGCTAAAAATCAATTTTGCTCTCGGAAGCAGCCATTGCTCTTCTTGCTTTCCATTAGAATTAATTTATTGTAAAAAGAAAAAAAAAATTATCTGGACAGTTAGCGATTTATTAATAATTCCAGGAACCTGGCTGTAATTCAGGTACCAGGAGCTGCTTTATGAGAACCGGTATTATTCCGTACGACTCGCTGTCGAAGCCATATCAATGAATTGCGACAAAAGATAGATAGCACTTTCATGTTGAATTACGTTGTCAATTAAATGGAACGTCAGCGGGAATACAAAAGCGCTATGCTAATGTAGACGAGTTATTGATTCAGAATGCGGCTGATGTCTTCTCTCTTTCCACCGAAGTCATTCTCGGTTCGCGGCCGACGCTTTTTCCCTCAACACAATAGCCAAAACTCGGTCGGGGGTTCGGAATACGTCAAATGGGTTGGGGGTATTGAACGCACGCGGATCATCCATGAAGGGAGATAGTCTTTTCATGCGAGATTGACTCCGTTCTTTATTTTCTGTTTGTCACCTATCTAGATGTACGGAAGTGTAGATATTGATCCAGCTCGACAACCACCTGGGGTTATGGACTCGAAAGGCAATTAAGGCCTTTTGATCAATACCATGCCGCAAGCCTTAATAGATTCCAAGGGATATTAAAATATCGTTAGGAAACACCGTGCCCCGATAAATTAATTTCGGCTCTCACGATAAGAAGGCATCGTAGTCCTCTTTCTGCCTCCCGTCTTGTTTCTAATATCTGAGATCCACCTAATCTCTCTCTCTCTCTCTCTCTCTCTCTCTCTCTCTCTCTCTCTCTCTCTTAACTGAGTCGCCTCCAGATTCCCTTGTTACCTACCTACCCCGTGTGGAGAAAAACCGTATCGTTTGTTCGCGTGTTGGTGGAGCCGGACGTCAGCGTAAAATAGTGAAGAAAAACTAGATTTTAATCTTACTTTGTTAGTCGTTTACTCCGGATAACATATCGAAAAGCATCCCACGTTCCTAGCTAATTAAATATGCCAGGTAGATAAGCTACTACCGGTGACCGGCCTCGATTGTATCCAGAACTGAGAAGAAAATGATGAACGCAAAGAAGGCAACCATTAGAAAGCATTTATGTTGATATTCAACACACACCTGCTTTACGTCAGCCATCACGGTATTTTACGAAAGAACAAGGTGCGGATGTTACATCCACAGATATCAGTACGCTTCTTCCTTTGAAGTTCAAAAGAAAGAGGTTCGGATAAAGATCTGGTGGTTTTTCTGTGCTCTCAGCTTATCTGATATTTGCGCCTCGCTGCCTTTATTATATCACTGTACTGGTCCTAAGACAGGTATGAAGGTCTGACTTCTTCGTATATTCACGACTATTCTATTTCACAATCGAACGGTTAAAGTTTTGTTCGGTTCTAACATTCGTTGGTCTTCGCACCGCGATTATCCGTCCCATGATTTACGCCCTTAAACGCTGCGCTTTCCAGTCACTTTCACTTTCTCAGCCGACAGCTAAATGAAGTAAAATATTCTTTCGCCCCCGTATCGCCCCCTATTACTTTATTTAACAATGGCCGGTGCCGCCGCTTTCCATCAGCCGGCTGTTTTCTATTTTACCTCGTGGCTTTTATTGCAATTAAGCAGCCTCTGAGCAGTCAGTTAACTGTGAAAGGGGCCGGCCGGCTCGCGGAAGCCATTGATTTGTCTTCGGCCATTAACGATCGTTCTAGCCGGTGTCGGAGACCGGAGGTTGTTTTTTTTTTTTTTAAAGCTCTCGTTTCAGCTCGAAAATATGAAACCCGACCCCGAGTAGCGGAGGAGGCGATAGAGACAGGTTCTAGAAAGCCAGTGGGACGGCTTCCCCCATCATTCAAAGGTTTCCTGTGAGGGGGACAGCCATCAGGCGCCCGCAAAAACTGGCGGCTATCAATCCCTGCACGGATTTCAGACAGGGCCCATTATCGCAAACACTTCGTCTAAACGACGTCCATTTCCAGCCGTCTCTTTACGTTCAGGATAGCAGGCTTTCACTCGCTGTGTAATTTCTTGGACCGCTTATTGCGTTCGAAATGTCGTCCATTTATCCTACAAGTGGCATTCCGCGAAGATAAACCTCTGGCGCGTAGACACACGGCGAGTCGCTTCCCTTGTTCCTGCTCTCTTTATCCGCAAAAAGACAAATGGTCAAAGTGTCGATTCCTGCCGTCGCTCAACGTAATTTCCTCCGACAGAAGACTGCAATTAAAATTTTTTACATTATCCTCATTTTTTGCTTAGGTTCACAGGATTTCATCAGACCTCTTACCGTAGTTAACCCTGCGCAATGTTCATGCTTGAAATATCTACAAGTCAAACAATCACGAATGGATTCTTGGAATCCTCATAAACCTTGTTATTATTTTAACCGTTTTTTTTTAGCCACTGCTATGTTGGTGAACATTTGATTGAAGATAAGTACTTAGCATCTGTCAAATAAGAACAAAATTTTGTTTTGTGTGTTCAGGCTATTGGGAATGTCTGTGAATGAATCGAGTTTCTGATATATGTTTTACAGTGCATAATCTTGCATAAGCCATCCAAGTTGGTAAAGCCAAGACGAACAGAGTAATCCAGATTAACGGGCTGTTAAGAAACTTTTATTCGTGTTAAGTAGTTATCTTTACTAACCGATTTTTTAAAAAAAACAACAACAACAGATTGGTTAATAATGCGATTGTTTTAAGTCAGTCTTGAGCACCTGCAAATATATATATCCTGGTCGAGTTTTTCGAATTAGCTTAGTAAATATTTCCCAGTATAAGGAGTTTAAAGACATCCTTCGGAAGAAAAACTTGTTTCTCTAGATAAATTAACCGTACTGGTATCGCTATTGGAGATGGAACTCGGGTCTGGTTTAGTTAGTCAGACAGGTGGTGTCTGACCCTTGGACAATGTGGGCTATTCGGGAAAAGTGACGCTCAGACTTATCACTTCTTCGTGCCGTTCGAAACGCGGAAGAAAGAAAAATGTCGAACTTTACCATCTCTGAAAATATCCAAAATATACTCCAAGCAGACAGATTCGTCGAGGCAGCCATGCTGATATATGTTTTTAAAAAAAAAAACAAAAAAAAACATTAAACCAACAATAGAGCTTCTGATATTGAATCGCTGTCTCTTGGAATGACCATGGCAGTAATACTCTGAACCATCAGGGATCGCGCGAGCCGCCAAGCAAGCAAGCAAGCAATCAATCGACTTTAAATCCCACGTCAACTTTGTCAATTGAACTATTTATTAAAGATGCTCGACCCAAGAGAAAGCTGAATTAAGCATGCCAGTGCGTCATTCTCACTTCTGCCATTGGGTTCTCCACTTAAAGTGGGGGGGGCTTGATACATTTTTCAAAGACAAGAAAATCCCTGAAAATAAGCTTTATGCGAAGAATGGGGTGCAACTCTAAAGCAAAGAATTTTTAAAGAGTATCACTTCAGACAGCGGCATCTTTAAATTGTACATCTCCATCTTATTTTCAGACGACCCCTTGTTAGAAATATTTAGAGTTTCACACAATTTTTTCTCGCCTTTTCTGTTAAGAAAATTGGATAAACTATCAGGTATTAGTCATGCTGGAAACAGCATCACTTTTACTATGGGTACAGCGATAAAACGTTCGTTCATTTCATGCATGGTAGCATTCGTCGTTCTCAATTAGTAATTGTCTGTGAACAAATCAAACTTATTACAATTACACCCTTATTATGAAATTCGTTAAAATTAACTATGATTTATTATACTTTTGTTAAAAGTAAACGTGTGCAATTAGAAAATATGAGTAATCTCCAGTACCCCATGAATGACAAATTTTTTTATGACACGAGCGGTAATTGGATGATAATTCATTCACGCTCACTTTGACGTCATGCGATTGCTGTCGCAATCTAGAATGAACATTAATTAGCTAATACTGTACAACAATTTTTACACTATTTATGATAACTTGACAAATGTATGTAGCAATAAATAATTCTTTTTTTTTTTTAATCCTTTGCATTTATAGTAATTGAATAAGAAGTAACAATTGTCATGGAACGTTCCAGTCAGCAGGCGAAAGCTCGCTATCAGTGATGTATTCTCTTTTACTGCCCGTGTATATTTTCTAATAAAGCCGCATAACTCTTTTAATTTGCTCTCTGTGTTCTCTGGAACATCAGACTTTAAATTCTCGCCCTCTTGGGCGCAAGTTTTCAGCAGTTTCTTCTGTGAGGAAAGGGAAATATCTTTTATTAAAACGCACCCGTTTAGCAGGAATATTTACCGTTTCATGAAGACGGTTCCAATAAGCGCGACCATTTAAAGTTGTATTAAAACACATCCAATAAACGTCAAATCTAATATATCGCGAAGTGCTGGGCAACCTAACTACTCAATGCTACATTAGAACCTAATAGTTAGTCATCAAAGTCGAAACTTTGTTTTTAATACGTTTCCAATAAAAGAAATGAGAGGCGACTGAGGCATTAATAAGGAATTTCTATCAGATAAACTCGGTAATGAAGCGAGATCGAGAAATGTTCAAACAGGCAGGGAAGGAATAATATATAAAAATGAATAAATGGCACGAGAGAACATCCAAAAAGTAATTGCACCGATACAGACTTAATCAAGTGGTACATTAAATTAATTGGACGAGTGTTTAAGTAAATACCCATAAAATCATTCCTGTAATTAAAAAATAATAATAATAATAAAATGTTTAATTATTTGTTTCTTATACCAGGGTAAAACGTTCGAATAAGACCGAGCTGAAACAGCTTCTCTGTAATGGTATCCGGCCGAGTATCATTTGAACGTCCCTAGCACCTGTTTGTAAATTAATACGTTTAAATGTATCTGAACTAGCATTAATATACTTTTTATTTTAAAATGTAAAGATATGAAAAATGATTAATAATTGACAATTCGTGCAATGATGTAAAAATAAATACATGTAGACGTTAGTGAACAAGAAATTCTGCGTCCAAGATCGGATTGGGCCATTTTTAAAAACCAGAAGCGATGCTCTCATTAGGCAGTATAATAAAACCAAAATATACACCACAAACATCATTAGAGTTAATTCATTATTCATTCGTTGGTACACTTGTCTCGTTTTACTTGCCTCCAGAAAGGCAAGAGTTAATAGCTATTTTTTTTTAATTTTTAATAATTTGTCTGAATATAGTAAGTTTGAAAATGAAAATCTAGTTAAATAAATAAATAAATAATGTATTTATTTTTATTTATATTCCATTTATTGTGTTATCTTTTTTAGACTTTAAAGTATTCGAGTATGAAACAAATTTTAAAATCATATATAAAATATCTCTAATATTTTGCGTAGAATTTTAATTTGATCGAATCATGAAGGTGGAATGGCTTCATTATAATATAAAGAATATGAAAAAACTATTATTTAAAGTACTAAACGTACCTTAAAGTAGACATTTTCAGGCTGAATAATTCTGTTCAGCTGTAAAACACCAATGCTATTTTACGTGTAGTTGAGTTTAAAGTTTCGATATAGTTTTTTAATTAAAATAATAAGAAAAAAGACGTTTATCGAGGTTTAGCTGCTGAAGCAAGAGATATCGGGGCAAGAACCTTTAGAAAACGAAATTATTCTTAGATTATTTTTGTTTTTTATATATTTTTATATCTTTTTTATGTGTCTAGAAAAAATATTGTTGACAACCGGATATTTTCTTTAGATATATTGATTATTTCAGTCTATTAAAATGTATCTAAAGTGTCTTAAATGATCATTAAATTTTCGAAAATGTTAGACATTTTAGCAAGCGACTGAAAATGTCTCTGCCGTGGAAGAAAAGTATAAATTCCTGAAAGTAGTAAATAACGTAAAATTAAATCAAGCAGATAAAACATTCCTAGTTGCTGGTCAAATTCAATTACTGATATTTGTAAATGTGTGCGCGCGCGTCTCTCTTTCTCTCTCTGAGACTTAAGTAGACCAACCCATCTACATGACAAGCACAGGAGTAGCCACAAGACCAGTCGCTGATCAGCGGAAGTCTCAACAATCAACCGTATCGCAAGTGGGAAGAACGTGGAAACTGAGTTCGAAAGAGGGCGCACTGTTGGTCAGTGGACGTTGGGAAAGCCCCTAGAGAGAAATCTTCAAGGCACTCGGTATTCTGCTGCTTGAGTGTTTTGTAAAGCCAGAGTCAGCAGAACGGGAAAAAGTGTTTTAAAACAGAAGGTAGAAACCGAACTCTGAAAATCGTCTTTAAATGTGTGACAACGCTTGCAAGTATCCCAGAAAAAAATTGGAAGTAATCGCCAGAGCATCGGCTACAATGAGAGAGAGAGAGAGAGAGAGAGACCAAACTCAAGCCATTCCTCACGCCATGTAATGTCAGACCTCGACTGCAATGAACAACGCCTACGGTTTCTTGCCTTTTGAAATTAAGTAATTTTCCCGAATATTCACGTTTTCCCAGTTTTTATCCTTTGGCGTGACGTCGTCAGGCGCAGGTTTCTTATGGAATATCTGGAGTGGGGTTAGAGTTAGGGTTAGTGAAGAGCTTGGGGTTTGTGTCCATAATTAGTCAAATGAAAGCCATACTGATTTCAGAGCGCATCGCATCAGATCGAAGGCGGATCGCTGGGTCACTTTTATTGCTAAAGACGAAAAATGTGCGCAGAAACGTTACACAAAATTTATGTATCTATTAACTGTAGCAGCAATTACCTAATAAATTAAAATAAACCCTTTCCAACGTGATACAAACATCGTTTAATCTAGTATTTATTCGATAGGGTTGAATAATGGACACAAGGGCATCTTTTGTTTAGTGTTAATAGAAACATTTCTGTTTCAAGTCAGCCTGAAGTGTCCTAGGGGCTCGGTAGATTTTTACCTGAATTATCTTAAGTACATTGTAAATTTATATAATCAGCTTGATGTCGAGACACTTCTGAACGGTTTATGGAAATGTTGTAGTCGATCCCTTTCCGAAACAAGAATGTAGCGCCACGCCAGTGACTCATCAGAGCGGAGTTAGTCACTGCTCCGTCTTTTAACCATCGCTTTTCTTCAAATCACTTTTGCATTAAATCTCCACCTCAACACCGTACGCGTCTTTGGAGATTCTCTATTCTTCGCCTTAGACAGCCGTTCCTGAACAGCCCTTTACCGTGTTAAATAATTCAAACTCCGACTGGTGAGTCTCATTGGCTTGTGAAAGTGTCTCCATACAAGTCTACTCGTATCTCAAACTTCTGCTTTCGCGTATCATTATTGTTACCATTGTCATTATTTTATATCCATTCGTTATTATTGTTATCGCTGGCCAAGCCATAACTTCCCTTAAAAACACAAATCTCGCTAGCAGGTGGATAACCACTGGAAAAACTATTGGTTCCAATGCTTTCTTTATCAATAGGACGATGGAAGTGTGTATAGTTCAGCTTTGAAAATTCTCGGTACGTAACTTGAGTAAGAGAGAAAATCATTGGATATATAGTATTGCAAAAAGGTAACCTGGCGTAGAGAAAAGAAGAGTATAAAGTTCTAGCTGGCAGTAATGAAAAACCGAATACCAGAGGGGGGAAGAAATTTGTATCCTAGCGGTCATACCAACACGTGCCGGGAGGGGGGGATAATGAAATTAGCAAGTATTTCGCCATAATATTATACGTCTATGTCGTCCATAAAGTGATATAGAGTTTTACATAAATATGATCTGCCTCTCCGTCCCAGCGCCGTTATCTCTGCATGTAGTTAGGTTTGAGGTATAGATTTTTTGTTTGCCGGTGAATGTACGTGTATGGTATAGCTGGGAAATTTCACTGATTGCTGGTGCTAGCAATAGTCAAAATAGTGATGAGGTTATTGTTCTCTTCTGCCAAAAATCAACACACAAAAAAACATTCAAGAAACACAAATAATTAGTCTTCGTGATATTATTGATAATGATGGAAAGAAATCACCATGGCTATCTAAACACATTTCGAGGTTTTAGCTTGTTCTTTATCATATGGTAAATTATTTCCTTAATTTAAAATGTTATTGCTAAATAAGTAGGTAATAATACCAAGCAGTTGTACTAAAACAATTATAGTGATATTAAAATTCCTTTAGTTGTTGTTGTCTCAGACTGATTAATTGTTACACTGGCAATATACTATTTTTTGTCAGCAACTGAAATCTATCGTTTTTCGCATTTAAATACTTTGCTAATACTATCCTTTATTTGTTTCTTCCTATAAATTAAGTATTTAAATATAGTATCAATCATATTATATAATATTTATTGTTGTTACTCAGTTGCTTCGTTCGTGATCAACTAAAGAGGACGTCGTTTGAATCAATAATGTTGTATTAGTGGACTATTTGGTTTGCGAATAGAGTTTACCAAAAGTGTGATTGGTGCGGGTCTAACTCCCTGAAGATGATGGTGATCAAAGATATTAATAATTAACACGACTGCATCGTCAATATTTATAAAACCTATAGAAAATATTGTGTTGTCTAATACATTTCAGGAAATTTTGGTTTGTTTGGAACCTTCCTTTCACTCGAAACATGCTGGCATATTTTTTTAAAAATTTTAACTTCCTAGAAGAAAGAAGTTGCTGGATACAACAACCAGCAAAATTCTGTGTTTTAAGTATTTCTCCTTCGCTGAAGCATACCGGAACCGGAAGTATTAAAAAAAATATCGAAAGAAGGAACCAGAAAAACCGGAAATAGACATGCAATCTGAAAAGATCGAACTGTGGAACATGACAATACAATATTTAAACAAAAACAGCTCTTCTATTGATTCATACAGAATTCTGCAACGAAATATTTAAACATTGATTCCACATAAACTTTGTTTCTCTAACAATACATCCGACAAAATCTTCCAAAGCCGAAAAGCATTAAACATAAAAGAATAAATCAGAGGTTGAAATACTGCTACTGTATACGTATACACTAGTAGACATTGTTGTGAACTAACCAATAAACGATTCCATATTTCACACGATTTTTTTACATTACCACGTGTACTGTTAGAAAATCCAATATTGATAATATTTTACTTTAAACTTTGTTCTGCTGTAGTTGTCCTTAATAAAGCATTTATAACGTAATTCGAACTTGTAACTTGTTAAAAAGATAACATGTTTCGACCAAATTCGCTTTCTTAAGCATATTCATGGTTGCTAAAATTACAAGTTAGATTTTCGTTCTTATCGATCTCCTGTTCTGATATTTGAGAAATCTTGCAGCTGTCCACTAGTAGAGGTCAGCGCATCAACCTTGATGGTCAAACAAGTTACCTGGGTAGAGACTGGGTGACTGTAAAACGGTGGTGCAAGCCAGTCAGAAGTCACTCGTCAAACCTTCGCCACAAGAACCAAGGAAAAGCGCTTCCGAGAAACTGCGTGACGTCAGTTTTTTTAAAAAAAAAACGACAACAAATATAAGATGTCAACCAAAAAATGTTAGCCCGTATTTAGCTAAATCTTGAAGTTGGTGATGCACCAGAGTTTCTCTCAGTTCTGTTGACAAATTCACAGTGGCATTATTACTGAACAAATTCAAGATTTATTTAATCTTTAAAGATACATGACTTTTACATGGCTTTAAATATTACATGTCCTGTAAATGCCAATAAGTTTTCTTTAAATTTTTGTGTCAGTCATTGGCCAAGTGTGACGATAATGAGCAGATTTTATAAAGTTCCTCCAGTTAGTCATAGGATAGGCTGCTCCCGTCCGGAAAACGAGCACCTGTGCGAAATCAGTTAAGGTTTTACGTATCTCGACATCTTGTTTTTTTCTTCAACTTAGAAGTCACATTTCCAATGCTGTCAACCTTTTTCGGCTGCTGTGACGTCAGTGTAGGAATAATAAACAAAAATACAAATCTTTATTCGTTTAATGACAGCGCTAAAATCAACAACAAAAGACCTTCCTTAGTGATTTTAATATCCTTCATGAAAGATAGTCAAATTATTAAAGTAGCGGGACACTTATTTTTGAATGGCGCTGTTTTGGTCGTGATTACACTACAAGAAAGCTTTGTGCAACTGTAATGTGCTCTTTGTCTTCAAATACCTGATCACCGTTTTTGTTCAGTTGGAAAGAATAATTGTGTACGATTATATTATCGCTAAGGTTTAGCTCAGATAATGGTTTCTGGTAGCACACTGTCATAATATGCGCTGCATGCCATCAAAGTAAACGTAAAACCGTTTCGTTTAACTATTGATCTAAAATATTTCTTGCAGGCAAATCACATTCTTCTACTTGTCCCGAGAGATTTTTTAGGGTTCTGAAAAACCTGTCGCATGTGTGTCATACAACTATTATCGGTTTATCTTCTTTTTTCGCGACTGTTAACTTCGATAAAAACAGATCGAGAACGTTATAGAAAGATCGGGCAATATTTCCACTTCATTAATAGCAGCTTTATATTGATTGCGATAAAAATTTGCAGGAAAAAATCGGTAACACGGCGAGCACTTGATTTAGTTCTCCACTAATGTTGTCCGTCGTAACTACGAGTGGCCATTACGCTCTGTCTGAGATTTGCAACAATGGACACAAAACGATGCTGATGTGAAAGCCAGTACGGCGAGAGATCAGGTACTCACATGTCTGGTTGTTTTATATCATTTGTTTTCTTAATGTTTGCATCTATTTACACAAAGGATCTCGAGAATGTTACAAAGTATTTTGCAAAAAGATACAACTCTTATTCTTTATGTTCCGTGTAATATGTTTTTATGCACCCAACCGACCTCCACCGACTGACCAAGCTTCATGACAGAAACATGATCAGAAATTGTTTCTAGATAATGTGCGTCTGGTATCTTTGATAAAACTGGGTGCAGCATGGATCGTAGATCTGTCAGAAGTTCGGTAACAGCATTACTTGAATTATTGAGGAGACTGGATGTTCGGTGTCAATGACTGGTGCCCGTGGTGAAAGTTCTAGGTAGCGTGATCAAAGATTTTGAGGCGATCGATAAAAAAAAAAATAATAATAAAAACCTCTGACTTGTTTCGGTAAGATAAGTTGCACTCTGATACATGTTTATGGTAAAATCAATGGCGTTTTAATACGTACTGTATATTCGGCATAAATCAATCGTTAAGTGATACTTGTCGATGTTAATATAAATATCACTGTGACTTGTATTTTTGGTAAAACCAATATCACGGTGACTCACGTCTTTATTGAAACCAATATCTATGCGACAGATATTGTTTAACCTAACATTCGTGTGACTCAGCTCTTTGGTAAACAACATCGATGTTATGTAAGTCTTTGATAAAACTAATATCAATGTAAATCAGTCCGATGGTGAAACTAAAATTAACTTTAAATAGTAACTTGACGTCTTAATCGTATTGTTTGTGAACGATTCGAGCAGAAATGTCGTATATTTCAACTTAAAACATCCAAAACGTAGGTAAAATTTTTATTACACCGATGATGGTTTACATTAAACTAATTTTCTCTTTCTATCTTTACACACATTTCATCACGGTAATAGGAAGGATGGTTTTATGGAGATTTATAGTTAGCTTACGTATCGTTACGGTAGAGGTTCATACAACTTATCAAGGCGTTTGATTCCTTTTGTTTTCTGATTTAAACCAATTTCAAGATCAGAAATATGAATAAAAATTCTCTTCTTAGTACACGTTTGAAGTTTATTTCAAGGTTTGGTGGCATTTGTGGAAGTATTTCAAAGTGATAACATATAAAAGGGGAAAAAGGGTTTCGACTTTGGTAAAATTTAATGGAAATTGGTTTTATTCTTTTTTTTACTCTAATTTTCTACTGAGCGAAAACAAGCAGTCCCCTGTCGTTCTAGGTTACATAACCACAAAGGTTCTTTAAAAAAGGGCAAGCACGAAACGGATAATCCAATAATTATCTACCATTTTACGTCACGATAGTGATAAACATTCTAACTTCGCTGGTATAATTACATTTCAGTGATGCATGATCTGTCTCCTTCCTGCAATTTTCTTAGCAATGATAACATTTACCTTCAAAACGCCTTTGTCAAAGTCGTTTCCGAATTGAAATAAAGCAGGAATAAAAAATACTACTATTATTTTGAATTTTTATTTCAATTTCTTCGAAATGACCTGTTGCACTCGAAGCCAAGAATATCCGCCCTACCAGGTTCGAATGTGACATTATGGCACCCGTCAGGACCCAAGACATCGCGAATTCAAAAAGAATCATTACAAGCTACCATTCAGTTGCATCTTCAAATTAGGTTATTTCTACCACCATCAGAAATTGTGACGTCACGATTTGTCATTATTTGGAAGGTTATATGCTCCTTTTTCCAGTGTAGCGGTGGCTCTGATGCTAACGGATGCAACAAAAGAGGAGTGCTTCAGAAACAGATCCGGTTTCTGCTATTGTTGCACTCTTTGGCACCCTGTCCCCGATCAGCTAAACCGATCTATCACTTTCAAGTGAATAAAATAGGGCAGTCCAGTTCCTTTCTCTACACACAGAGAATTTTGGTAGGATTTTCTGCATATATGCGGTGGGTTAACCCTTGATCGGCTTGAACCTCGACCACATCTAGCGAGTTCTCAACTCTACTTAGGTAACTACTCCCTCAGTGACCAGCCGATACCCTCACCACCTTTGCCCATTCTAGCTCGTTATCAGGGCAGGATTTCGTCAAGGATATATATATAGTGCGCGTGCGTGCGTGCGTGTGTTCTTTTAATTTTCAAAGAAAATAGTACGTAACATTTGTAAGTTGTAACAAGATCGGTTTCACATCCGGTCAAATCGTAACTCTTTGTAAGTGAGGTTAATAAACAAGTTCAAGAACTTGTGAGAGCTTCTAATGCCATGAGGTAGCTGGGGATTTACCCAATTCTATGACAGAGATAGGAGAGATGCTATTTACTCAGGTGCTCGCTTCAGAATTATTGTTTACTCTCTCTGTATGGTCCGTCTCAAATTAGAAAGGAAAACAACAAACTTTCTCTTTAAAGCTCTGTACAGTACATGGATATGTAAAAACAGAGCTTAGCTATAGAACAGCTTGACGTTTTTTTTTGAAATAAAAGACATAAACACGTGCTGTTCTATACATCGAATAAAATACCATTCAAATCCTGTCTGAAAAAATAATTAATTAGTTGTGGGATCCTTTTCCTTCCTGACTTTAGAATCGAAAAGGAAGAAAATGGTGCAAATGCAAAAAAATTAAACGATTGTTTTAGACTGCATCCAACCGCGCCATTGATTAATCAACGGTCCTAAAACGTACTCTAGTCGACAGCAATAGATTTTTTGGAGTATCTTCAGTCCCCGAATTCTTTCGACTATAATTTCGATAGCCAGTTCTTACTCCACATTATTTGTTATGTCGAGGCTATCGTTGTTTTCTTTAGCCTACATCGATTGTCATCAAGCGACTTGCTAGCTAATGGGACAAATTTTAGACCAGCTCCCTTCCATCATCCCTCTGCAGACAAAGAAATATTGAATGAGATATTTATCGTCAGGTTTACGGCAATGAAAATAATTTTGAAGTCTGTTAATTTCCACTAGTGCTTGTTATCTCTAGCGGGTGAACCTTCGAATAGATTGTATTGCAAGTCGGAAGTGACTACCAATTGAACTTTTTCTACCAGAATTCCAATTTATGGTAAAGGTTTCGAATTGAAATATCCTCTTGCAAAGCTGCTTGATATTTAGGAGTTTCATCTTCAGCTTTAAATTAACACTTTATAAACATTTCGTTGCAAGACAGGTGAGAAGGGTTTTTTCCATATTTGAGTTCACCCGGGTTTCATGTGGGAGTTATTGTGCTTTTCCTCAGAGTTTCTAAGCTATTTTTGTGATATTTATGGAGAAGTTTATTTCAGATTTGGAAGATGGCTGATTTATTATCCAAAACCAGCATCAAATTATTGGATTTTAAATAGTTTAATTTGTCCAAAAAAACAGTATTCAGCATATTTTTTTCTTCCTCCAGTATGATCTGTAATAAGAAAAAACCTTGTTTTAGTCGACCAACTGGCTTGTATTCTTCGCAATGTGTCTAATCTTCCCAAATCTCGGGAGAAGGTTAAACCGTAAGATTTTACATCGGGTGTATATGATCTTTTCAATCGAAGTTAATTACATTGTCTTCGAAGATCCGATGGACTCTCGCTATGATCTTCATTATTTTACATGGCCGGGGTAGCTGTTGTTTATTCCAATCTCCTCACCTAAGTAGATAAGGTTGTATTGATGCCAGCCACTTAGTACAAGTTTTAACTTTCCTATTGGTTGCTGCCAGTTAGTCTTAGCTACAGTTTTTTTAAAAGAAAATAAATGTCTAGAATTTTAATGTTGTGGTCATTTCATTTGTTGCTATGAAAGTCATACTGATGTTCGTGATCTTTGAGGAACAAATTCCAACCACGGCACACTCGGTTTGGTAAGTGGTAATACGGGCACCTGATGCAGTTTCGTAGACTTCCCACCAGTACAGAATAACATCGTGTCAGCGCTATTAAAATCGTAGTGTCGTCGACAACTGCATTGTTATTTTTTACTTTGCCGATTAGTTCAACGTCTAAGGTTCTATTCTCTTTTTGAGTGATGTAGAACAGCCTCAGCTACTAATATGTACAGTATAGCACACAATGGACAACCCTGTCGTACATCTTCGGAGACTTTAAAGTACGGAGACACATTTGGCTGGCTTTCCGTGTGGCAAAGCTATATCAGTTTAATAAAGTTGTCTTCAAAGTTAACGGTTTTAAGTCTTCAACTACATTCTAAAAGACTTTTTTATTTTATCAGAAACTAGCATCTGACTTGTTTTCTGGATTACCCTAAATGATGTCATGAGCTGGACGACACATATCTATCCAAATGTATGGTTCTGAGTAGCAAAAAGATTCTGTACTGGGTGTGACATTTATCTTTGTTACTCTTTCGCCGTTTTATCTTTTAGGCTATGTATAATTTCATGTCTAGGTCTAGCTTTCTCTAATCTACAAACAGCTCTATTAACCTACTTCTTCCCCTCTGGCCCTAAATTTAGTCTTCTGTTGTTGTTTTTTTTTTTTAAAAATCGTTTATCTCTAAACCCGTGCTTAATATCATCGATCTGGTTTAGGAACTCTGTCTTAAAATCACCAGCTAAGTAAACTCTTCTCTTTAACCTGTCTAATCGCGTTACGAATCTCAGAGTATTCAATACTGACATTATTCAGCTTTCTTTAACCCATGCTCCATCATAAAAGAGCCATGCGAATCTAGATTTTGCGTTCTCCAACGCTTCAAGATGCGGTCAATTTCACCGACTAATTTTATACTAAGTAAGAAAATCATTGTTCAATTTATATCTATCTGGCCGTATTGCGAATGACCTCATTTAATAGTTACTTTGACCTGTAAATTATGACCCCAAGGTATAACGTCGTGAGTCAGATCCTGTAGGAGTGGAGTTATGTTATTGCTGGTGTACACTTGGTTTATCCTAATAAATACATAGTACCTATCAAAAAAGTAGGCGTATGATTTAGCATTAAAGTATTCAGATCTAAACGCACCCGCGAGATCCAGCGATGAGCACACAAATAACTTCTATGGTTAGTAACCAGATCCTGCAATAAAAATCTCCAGCTAACAAGACATTATTCGCAGGGTTCGATTCTAGTTCAGCTTTTATGATCTGCCTAAAGATTTTTAAAATAAAATCTATATGATCCGTTGATACGCTGGAGAACGTAGCTTGATCCTACGAGCAACTGTTATTTCTCTGGTAACTTTAAAGTCGACAATGTTACTATACTCGTCTTATCGCTGTAAGAGTGAATGATTTGGACAGGTTGTTTAGGATTTAGCAGTATTCTACAATACATCTCTTCCCAGTGATGTCTAAATTAAAAATCCTTTTACTACACACCAGTGTCAAAATTCTTACGCTATTTCTTTTCGCTTTTTGAGATAGAATTAAAGTTCAATTTTGATTCTCTAAACATTCAGGAAAAAGAACACTAGGCGGGGGTAAAAGGATACTTAAGCAAGCTGTCAATCCTCATCTCCCCTGTCTCCAACAGCTCAGAAACTTCAGAGCCTAGGATTTACGAGCTGGATGGACGGTTGGTAGTTCCCTTTCATTTGCCTTTGAAGTGAGTTTTGGATTACCATGAGGTTTCTCTCCGATTACACTTTTTTCTTTTTTTTCCTTTTTCCCTCTGGAGACCTCGAGAAGGTCTTTCCGGATCTCCACCCTCCATAAAAGACGTGGAAAAAACCGAAAGGGTATCAGATTTGAAGCCAAAAAATTTCCCGTAGTTTTATAAAAGTAACTCGACAATGTATAGTGGTGCCTGGAAAGACAAAACCAAATTTACCCCCTGAAAATCGGTCCGTGCCAATCGCAACTCCAGTATCCTTTGAGAAACCCTTGAGAGCGTTCCTAAAGACGAATCCCCTTTTATACCGTTTTGTTCTGACAGCATAATTTCTACGACCTCTGAGTTACTGACGCCGACAAGGGTCTTTCCGATGGACGGCTGCTGAGTTAGTAGGGTAGCGTTGCCATAGTTCAAGAAGTGACCTCTTTTCTGGCCGAACAGGTAGAGAGACCCGACTTGCAGCCCGGATAAGATTCTTCTTATTAACGCCGTTACGATAAGTCATCCCTGACAACTGAAATATGGTGCTCCGCCTTCTAGCCCAGCGCTGCTCACAGCTCTGGCCTCTCTCCGGCGCCGGTTTCCACTTTAAACAACGATATTTTCCAAAGCATCTAGATGCAGGTTATCAATAGTGTCTTGAATATATTTAGTCTTCCCGAGATCATCCACATAAATCGATGGTTGACAAGAAGCTGAGTTCGGTGGGATGCTTCCCATTCAAGTTTGTCCCCCGCACCCAACTTGTAGCTTGTGTCTTTTTGATAGAATACTGGTAACAACTGCATCTTCGAATTCGAGGCTCCAGCTAGCTGGGGACAACGGACAACGTCGGATTCGCACTCGATCCGACGTCGTTCTCTCTTTCGCCTTAGCTTACGGCTGCCGTAACACCGGTCGATAGCTGCTTGTCTGCAAGGCTAGCTGCTAATCAGTGGACAGAACTATCAAAGGCTCTTACTACATTAGTTCAAGTAATTCTAAAGCGTGAGCGCGAATCAGATAAAAAAAATTAACAGTACTACACTTTGATCTTGATAACCGACCAAGGGTAGTTAGGCTGATTAACTCGCCAGCGCTATCTAAATTATCTTGCTATCTTTGCTTATATTTTGCTTATTAAACTATCGATGGGTTTCCATTTTCTCATATTGGGTTTTAAGCTATTTCAGGCTTTATCTTAATTTACATCTACTTTCTCGTGTACTCATTTATTCCTTTACTTTGCTAGATTATATTTCACATAATACATGGTTGAAACATACTTTGCAGCAAAATGCAATTTTTGAAAGCTATAAAGTTTAAAATACATATAATATTTAACAACTTTTTTAATAACATGAATATTTATATATATATACAATAAAAATATCTTTGAGCATACACCTTGGAGACATTATTATTGATTCCCCAAGGAGAGTGTCTCGATGGAAAATGTCATGTTTATAAATGTTTTTGACAATAAACGTTATGTTACGATCATTCCCTAATTAATTGAATAAGTATAATATGTGGGATATTCAAATTAAAATAATTTCCGTCACATAAACTCTGCATGTGTGCGAATGTGTGTAGAACAAAACCTTCATATATTCCGGACTTACTTTTCCTGTATTTTCAAACGTCAGCCAATATTTCTTTTTGGAAACGACGATTGATGTTTCCCTACTGTTATTAATAAGGGATGTAACTCACCGCAATACAATCAGCTGAAGGAAAAATGTCTCAGTTATCTCGGCTACTTTATTTCGATCTCCGCCAGAGGTCGTGCTCTTCAAGCTTGAAATAATTCACGTATATTTTGATGTCTGCAAATGGCACTATCAAGAGATGTATCGCTTTTTTATCGTTATTAATAGTTCAATGACGTGAATACGTTTTTACTTTAGTAGAGTTTAGTTTACCTGATATCCGACACGCAGGCACGCGCGCACATGTACGCATATGTATGTCTTCATTTTTTTTTTTAAAAAAGGGAAACAAGACCTTGAACTAGTTGCGCGGAGACTCAAGCGATTTTCGTTCAACCGGACAACGAATGACCAAATCCGAATCTCGTTTTCCTTTATCTTGTAAATGCGTTGGTCTTAAAGTAAATACGCCAGATGATCGATGCTATAATTTAGCTGAACACCGAGGCGAGGTTGTTGACGTTTTCCACTACCAACTAAGTGAAATCCTAGAAACAGACAGAACTCATCCGATTACCTGAGATTTATCTCGTATAAGTTAACAGGTTCTTCCCAGGGCCTTTCTTTATAGAAATGATTAAATGTCAAAAAAAAAAAAAAAATGTGAACCATAATTACTAGTTAAATTTTTTTCCGACTGGCCAACGAATATCTCTTCAATTAGATGTTTCTAACAAAATCTTGCTATCCGGAATGTGGCATAAATGAGAAAATAATTCCTCGATTAGCAAATGCTTCTATCTTGTTTTTTTTTTTTTTTTTTTAGGAATTAAATTAAATTATTATTATCTTTTTAAAGATCGATCAACAGAACCAATAGTCTGCGTGTATTAATCGCGTGACCGGGCAGCCATAAAAGTAAGAACACAAAACGAAATGAAAAAAAAAAAAAGAAAGTGCATTGTGACAAGAAGAATAAACAGATAATTAAATGATGAGTAATACATAAATTAACTAATTAAACATCTTTAATTTTTACGGAAAAAATAATTTTACTTAAGAGACACTTTATTTACTCTCTAACAAACAAACAAAAAAAAAAACTGTATTAAGGATTTTATAGATTTTCTTTAAATTTAAATTGTTGACACTTTTCAAACACGAGTTGGTTTACGCTGTAACTCTTTTTTCCAAGAAGACCACAAACAGCTTCGTTTACTTCATAGTTGTGCGCTTATCTGTATAGCATCCGGCTTTACGTCACGTTTGTGCATATCGCTTGTCATGGTTGCGCAAGACAGTAGGGTTCAGTACCAGCCCAAAAACACCAGTTAGTGTTTGAGTTGGACCGGTTGTATATTTAGTCAGGTCACTCGTAATGCAAAACACCTGGACTCGGAGCGATATACGTACGGGTTGTTGTTACGAAATGTTATATTAATGAGGAAGATGCTGTGTCACACACAACCCTATGGTTCAACTTATGCCGAATAAGTTAAGCGATCGTAGGGTGCGCGAGATTAACTTAATAAAAAAAAACTCTGTTAATGTGTTACTGAAAGGATAATTCATTCTGATATCCATCTATGCTGGAACCTTAAATAATTTGTAATTATGACTTAGTATTAATTAATAACTGTAGATAGCCGAAAGAAGTTCGCCCTATCGACATGCTAAAAACCTCTAATTATTTTATATAAAACATTTAATTATATTATATGCAAAATGTAATAGTTAATTAGAAGTTTTAGTATTAAAACTGAATCATGACTAGAATGAGAGGAAATCGGGGTTAGTTTCTACAAAGGCTCCTTGTTACACCATCAGTAATTTATAATTAAACAGAAAGGAGCCTATAATTGACGTCATATGGTTTGGCCTTCGACCCATAGCTCATCTATACGTTTAATTAGGAATTACCCGGTGCTATAACAATTTATCCTCGTAACAACAAGCCCTGTCGGTCCCTTTTAATATTGTAGGTTGTTAACTTCAGTTTTCTTTATATAAATGCCAACTTAAAAAAAATTAGGTGGAAAGCTATAGCTCTCGCAAATAGTAGGAAGGCATGAACAAAACAAATCATTAATTAATAGTTTAATTTTTTTTATTTATCAAAGTAGACATCTTGTTCCAATACACTCACGCACAAAATATCAGCAGAGCCATTATTTTGAAAATGCATCTTTCTTAGTTATTAGATAAAGTTACAGAATTAAATTTTTTTCTAAAAAGTTATAAAACTGATATTGGTGGAGAACAAACAGGACAGGTCTGTGGCGGACGAAATCGGAGAGTCCGCGTGACCGGCAGGGAAGACAAGCGAGAAAGGAGAGAGGCACACTGGACCTTAACTGACCAACAGTCAAGAGTTTTTACCAAAATGGCTAGATGCCATCTTTCGAGTACAGTTAGAAGATGGCCTTTGGTCGTCGTGTTCATTTGCTATTAGTCTCGCCTCTGTTACTCTGCTTTAAAGAAACACCTAACGCTATAGCAGATTTATGGCGGATAAAGGCAAGAGTCCCCAAGACGCTTGAGTAATAGCAGAGTATCTGCTTGTCGGTCACAAATAAAGATCTACCCACTAGATACAGGCACCGAATTCGCTAAAAGAAAATCCAAAGCTCCCCGAAGCTTTTAGTGTTTGGCTCCTAATTGCTAAGTTATTGTCAGTAATTCAACTAATTTAAAATACGAACGTACGCCATTATGCTGCTAACCGGAAGGCAGGAGAGATATAAATTTTTTTATGGACTCGTTAGACAGGAAAGTTTTTTTTTGTTGTTTTTATTGATGTTTTTTGATGTCGTGCGAAGAAGAAAACACTAAAGAAGATCCTACATGTTTAAAGAGACGTAAATCAGCCTAGAAATGCAGAAGATCGCTCTGGCAGGAAGGTAAGGAAACTGGGGCCATAGAATTTAATCGAATAACTGAGCTGTTCGTTAATAACATTTACAGCTAAAAACGACACCTAACTGATTATTATATATATATATCAAATTGCTGCTATGTTCATGATAACCAGGTGATACCTGATTCAACGTATAAACGACGGTAAGCTATGTATTGATTACACTTTCTGAATTCGGTGAATATGACTCAATTGCCCTTTCTCCTTATAAAATTTGGGTTTATGGGAACTACACAGGTAGACATGGTTTAATTAGCTCCAATTAATCAAACTTACTCTTAAATCGATTAAATTTAAAAAAAAATATATATATATATATATATATAAAGCGAAATGGTTTTTGTGGTCATGGCCAGCCTACTTTGCTATAATCTTTTCCCATTCATGTTATGTCTCGAACTTATTTTTGTTTATTTAAAAACAAAAGGAAGGTAAAACGACGAGATGGATTCGTAAATGTTAATTCTGAACTGTGGCACGACCTCATGCATTTTCACACTTTGTGTTGTTCCGCTAAAGATTACCTGGTGGATATCTTGGAAATCGTGTGTTTTGTAATTCTGACTCCATTGCCTCGCTAAGAACCACATATTGCTTCTCACCTGAGAAACAGGTAAACTATGAAAGATAATTCACTGTTAATTAGACCTTATGTCTTTTATTGCCTCTTACCAGAGAAAAAAGGCGCAATATGGGAGATAATACACTGTTATTTACCTGAGAAGGTAAACAATGGGAGATAATTCACTGTTATTTAGATTTCATGTCTTTTATTACTTCTTACCTGAAAAACAGGTAAACGATGCGAGATAATTCACTGTCATTCAAAAGCGATGTTTTTTTTTATCACGACTTACCTCACGGTAGGAAATAATCTACTATTATACGGGAATCGTGTGTGTTTTATTACATTGTCACGCTAAGAACTTCATATTCTTAGCGGAAAGTGAAAACAAAAGTGGGTGCTGTTATTTCTTGATTTTTTTTAAAGATATAAGTTGGTTTTAAAGAATAAAACAGATTACGAAAGCAGGTGTGATATCGGAGAGGGAAAATGAAAAACGTGATGATATTTTGGTAGGCATCGCTTCGCGTAGTCGGGAGACTTTCGCGTGATGATGATGGCTATCGAAGACTCAAAGGAGTTGAAAGCAACTAGGTGATGAAACAGAAATAGAGAAACTGAGCGACACTTGCGGAAATTAAACCTGACCTTCACCGAACGTGACAATTAAACGACATTGTAGACATTTTCGAGACACGAACCTCTTAATGGATAATACGCTGGTCGTACATTAATTGGCTCCGCTATCTCTAGACTTTAAATTTCCGAGTCACACGTGTATTAGATTGGTTGCCATGTTGTCGCGTTCACATACGGTTACGTAAATAAAGCTAGAAAGGTGTTTCTAAGTATTGTTCCATTATATACATATATCACAAAGGCTAGATCCCCGTGCTGCTGTTTTTTTTTACCTATGAAATAATTTATGAATTTCACGTCATTACGATTGGCATTATTGTATCTATTTTATTCAGTCCTGCTAAATTAAGTTTCCCCTCTCCTCGCCAATTAGTCGTTGTCATGAAGAAGATGAAAAGTTGTGACGTTAACTTCGTGCAGCTTAGACAGATTTTTGGCGGCGTCAGTCCTAACCGTTCTTCGCGGGGCAGAGTTGATTACATTTTAAAATCCTTCGTTCCGATTTCCCTTCACTGCGCATCGAGATTAAATAGCTTGCGATCTATAAAGATGAACTGCTGTGTCTTTGAACTGGTAAAATCTAATCAAAGTTTTGTGATAGCTTCCGACTGATATTTCCTTTAATTAGCCGATAAAATGCAGCTATTATTACAGACCGTTAGGGGTGAACAATAAAAACCGTAGTAGCATAACGGGGAGTCATGGTTGAAATAGCCGGGTCTAGGAATTATTAAGTGCAACATCTTTAAAGATACCTAGAAGCCACGTTAATTCACTTGAAAGCCGAGCAATTATTTTCCTTTCTGTCTTCGCTTCGGAGCTAACGATTTTATAAATGACCATTTTACGTGTCGACTTCCTATGGCGAAGTGAATGGAATAATAATGAATTTTAAAAAGCAAAACGTTCTATCAGAAAGCGAGTTATATCTATATTATAGTTTAATAGTTTTCATTTATTTATTTATTTATTGGGGGGGTTAAAAGAAAAATATCAAGAACAAAAAGGACAAACTTCCAACCACGTAAAAGGTAACGTGGCTCGGTGGTGAGTGTGTTTGGCTTCAGCACCTACGGTTCCTGGGTTCGATTCCCCATGTTGTTGTGACCCTCGAGCCAGGTACTTTACTGGCATTGCTCCAGTTGCTGCTGGGGAGTGGCCCGTGTAGGCACTCAGACAGAGGAACCAAGGGCTGGTGGATGCTCTATAGCCATAAGAGAGGCGAGTCTCCTATGACAAGGAGAAGCCAGAAGAATAAACCACTGCTGAAGACGGATGCACTGGGCCACCAGAGTGCGCATTCCCACTCTTATGAAAGAAGTGATCGAAGGAGAAAAGTAAGGGTGTTTATTTTTGTCTTGATACATTTGTAGTTTAGCTCAAACTATTTTTCATATTCCATTGAAAGGTATCATCCATAAAAAAAAATAATGCATTTCTTGTCTCAGCCAACGCTCCCTCTCCCTCTCGCTTTCCGCATCAATCTCCTCTTCTCTTTCTTTCTAATACATATAATTAGAGCATTAAGCTAATGCACAGATCTGGGTCATGTTCACTTCTTCGCCGTTTTGTTTCGAACAGAGAAAGAAACCTTTCAGTTTTCAGATTCGTGCTATTCCATTAGATTATAACGAGGATATTAAACCGAGTAAACATTTTCAAATATGTTCACTCGAGCTAACAATGAATAGGCAAAGGTCCAATGACGGTCTAAAAGGTTGATGTCGGCGAATAATTATAATAAAAATGAACAGCATCATATGATCCTAGATGTCGTGGAACGAACGAACAGCCATTAAGAGCCGAGGATTTGTAAGTCTGTCGTCAAACACGGTAACGCATTAACACCGTTCCGTGTACATCGTCCCGGATAATTAGCGTAATTTATGGCCAGACTCGTCAGATAAAGATCGTGCTAGAAAAGACAGTCGGCGGGGTGCTAAAGAGGCCAGTAGACGTGGTCGTCGCCTCGTGAGGTGCATCTAGATGATATTCTAGTCGGTATCGGTGCTGCCTCGGACTGGCGATGCTGAAGGCGTCAAGCCCTACAAGTGGTCAGGGGACCAGTTAAAGGGAAGGGCAGGAAAAATAAAGCGTGCTTTGCTCGTTGGTTAAGATATCCCGTCTCGCGTTAACCGTGATCACCGCCGTAAGCCGTAGCACATCCACTACGCCACTGGTTGCTTTTGTAGTGGATAAACAGCGCTAAGTTATACCAAGTTGTCGCAATACTGACATGGCCATCGGCGTGTTTGGCAAAACAACTTTCGATGTCTGTTTGACTACTTCGTTAAGTACAAGCTGATATATCGGCTTCCTTCTGACCCCATCGAAACCTGCTCCGGCTGTTCTTTGTACTAACTTTCCCGCGTAGTTGCATCCCCAAAAACGTAAAGGCGGCGGCTACCTGCCTCAATGCGTTTTGATCGTCCATTCCGGGTTTGATGTTTATGAACTGGTTTAGGTGAGCGGATGGATGAACGTCATAGACAGCTTAGCAGAGCAGCTGTCAGGGTCTGTCAGACTCGTCGGCGAGCCGATCACTGTTCAAGTCGAGCCTGTGCCTCTCTAACATTTCCCCCAGTCACCATTTACACCTTGTGCTACTTGAAACCGTTGCGTTCGTGCTGATAGGAAAAAAAAAAAAAAAAAAAAGGTGTCTGCCAGTAATTTTTCTTTTAAAGTTGCTTTTTCAGTGCTTCCGGTCGGTTGAGTGACATGACGTCACATCCGAGCTGCGGCTCATCTTAGTGGTACCGCTATATTTTCCCCATGATGGTGACCGCAGTACTCTTGTACAACCGATTGTCTTACTCGACAGGTCTGAACGATTTTTCATGTCTACCCAGTGGCGTTTTGTCTTCTGCAGCAGTCGTCGTTCATCACTTGCGTCGCGACTGTTCCTCGTCACCTACCTTTGAAACGATGCGACTCCACCCATTTCTCACAAGGTCGTCGGCGCTTCGGTTCTGACTTAGCTACCTGGCCGACCTTGACACACAACACAACACACACCACGGAGAAGATGGGAACAAAAGTGCATAGTAACCTTGTAGTTTGCTCGCAAAACTTCGTTTCAAAGGATAATGTTCACATCTGAACAGCAATAAAGCTTACCCCCTGTCAAATTTGTGGGCCTTATGAGACCAGCAGCTGGCTGCTGCTGTAATAATAACGTCGAAAAGAGTTTTCTTCCTTTGTTATTATAATTTTAAAACGCATTTTACAAAATTTAAATACCTAACCTCGTTGTAAAAGAGACGAAGGTTCATGAGCATTGGTTGGGAAATTAAGACTCTTTATAAACAGCGGTATGTGTACTACTAACAACTAGGAAGCAGTTTTCGTGGGATATTCGTATGCTCTGGCTTTTAGGTTTCTTTAAAAACATTAGGATAAAGGAATCTTCAACTCGATTGTTTCCTTCTTTGAATCAGTAATTACGCTGCTGCGTAAAAATATTTATATTAAAATTTGCCCACAGACATCGCATTTACAGAGCCAAAGTATATATATATATATATATTTGTTATTTACTCGCGTCTATGGATAAATATGGCATTTAGAAGCACTTTGTTGGCTATCTGTGGACACGTTAGGTTTTCGGCAATTATTTTAGTATTTGTTTTAATCTTGAACAAACACTTTCTCCGGAGAATGCTACTTTCCATTCCATATTTGCTGCATATAATACGATTAACCTTAATCGATAGAGATTTCAGTTTTGGACGTAAAACTGGCGCTTATCCTTCACCAAGAGACAGACAACCAACCATACTTGAATATTGCTCGTACCTTCTGACTAACGAAAACTGACCGCCCAAACCAACATCGGCGAGTTTCAGATGTATGCATCATATTTAAGAGAACCCTCTCAAAGGTGAAATATCATAATTAATTTTGCTAAATTACGTTATCGTCGCAGCTTCATCATATATATGCCCTGCGAGTACCTTCAAGAGAGAGGGAAAACCTGAGCGCGAGTAGGCGTGGAATCAATAAGTTTTACAATCATCACCTGGTCCACATCTTTGCCTTCCGTCCGTTTACATTACTGAGGAATAGGCGTATTGATCGGTCAAGATGATCTCATAGAGTGTATGTTCTACAGGGCTCATGGCAAGGCTTGACCCGGGGGAGGGTGGATTTCTCGAGGAAGAAGGTGCGGTATTTCTGCACGTACGGCGGGTCCTTGGCCATCTCAACGTCCAATTATTACACGGCCCGGTGTAAATGGCAGAACGTCTCTCGCACTGACTGTCTTCGGCGAGCTTTATCCGCGAGATGACCTTCGTCATACTCTGAATGAACGCTCTTACACCAGTCAGTCTCAGACAAAATGTGCCGCGTTCCCACGTTTTAAGGGATAATTATTTTAACACGATGGATTAGTTTGAAATTTCAAAAATAAGCCGCATGACGCTGTACAGAACCATGAAAGCTTAGATTCTGCACCTTCGTTATAATATAACGGTGGTCATTAAAGAACAAACAAAGACATTAAAACAAATGAAATTCCTAGAATATTCAAATTAACCCTTTTAGCGAATCTCTCCGCAAACTTCAAGCAAATCACAAAATAACAATTCTGCCGCATCGGCATCAGCCTAAAAGATGCTCGTCGTGAGAGATAAAGGAGCGGGTGGTCGCAGGTGCCGGGAGGGGCCAAACCAGAAGCCAGGGAAAAGAACGGACAAGAAAACCATCCCTGAAAACAGAATGTCCTCGGAGAACAAGGACTGTAATGCATGCAAAGGGTCTCTGGAAGACTCTATGCTACTGATATCGGCTTCAAGGGCAGGAAAATGTCGCAGAGATTAACCGCCATCAGCAAAGCTATCACAATCAGCATTTTTACTTTCAACCATGGAAAGGATTTTTTTTTCTTCTTTTTTAAAATTCAAACTAGTTTCGAGTTTTGCCGGTAAAAGAAACGCTAAGAGGTAAAAAGTACATAATCGATAACGAACGTGACAGGTTTGCTTTAATTACTATCGAGCACACCAAAAAGGAGGGGTGTGGTGCCACGCCCCCGTTATTTAGCCTGGATGGAGCACTGATTTATATTTTGTATGTCGGAATAATTTTACATCTCTACACGGGTTTTTGCGCTTTTCGTTTGTGTGTTCTCTCTCTCTCTCCTCTCTCTCTTTCTCTATAGTACCGACGTCATGTATCCACTGACGTCACATCTCTCTCTTTCTCTCTCTCTCTCTATAGTACCGACGTCATGTAGCCACTGACGTCACATCCTCTCTCTCTATAGTCCGACGTCCATGTATCCACTGACGTCACATCTCTCTCTCTCTCTATAGTACCGACGTCATGTATCCACTGACGTCACATCTCTCTCTATAGTAACCGACTGTCATGTATCCACTGACGTCACATCTCTCTCTTTTCTCTCTCTCTCTATAGTACCGACGTCATGTATCCACTGACGTCACATCTCTCTCTCTCTCTATAGTACCGACGTCATGTATCCACTGACGTCACATCTCTCTCTATAGTACCGACGTCATGTATCCACTGACGTCACATCTCTCTCTTTCTCTCTCTCTCTCTCTATCGAGTAAACCGACGTCATGTATCACTGACGTCCACAATCTCTCTCTCTCTCTCCTCTCTCTCTCGCTCTCCTCTCCCTCTCTCTCTCTCTCTCGAAGTTTTTCGCTTTCTAGACGATGGCGAATTAATGAAACGTAGCTGGGTTAATTTAACTGTTAATTCGTAATTTTCTTTTCGACTCAATCATTCGGAGCTCAGCTTCAGATGAAGGACTGATACATTTTGGTGGGGGGGGAGAGGGGGTGTCTCCCTCATCGGCGCTCGGTTTTCGAAACTCCGGCGATATCCGGCCGCTACCAAGAGAATTTTCCGCCTTGGATTTAAGCATCTCTCGGGAGCGCTCCAGCTTCATCCACGCCGGGAGCTTGAGACCTGGCTGAGCTTGTACAGGTGGACCGAACGCTTGCACCTGTTGTTTCACCGCGCCTGCGACGGCTGTCTCCTCGTCAGGATACTGCGCCATAAATCCATGTTTTGTTTTTTTTTTTTTTTTTTTTCGTTGTAAGTATAAAACGACCGCGACCGGGTTATACCTTCCCGCACCAACGTGCTTTGTAAATAATTAACTACAGTGAACCACTACTGCCCGCGTCTCTGGAAAATGGACACAACACCATAAACCTTGACAGCGCTGAAAGCAACATCAGCTTGTTTCTTAAATTGTAGCGCTTCTAATTAAAAGCCGTTTGTCAGTCCGACCGGTAGCATCCATCAAACCTTAGCAGCATCACAGGGCTCTCGTTACATCAACCGTTGTCGTAGTTTTTTTTTTTTAAAATTCAAATGAGCCAAGCAAACAACTAAATAAAAAAATTTTAAAAAAAGGGTAAGGACGTTAAGTTAGTTTTGTAATAATAAATCCTTTTACTACCATATTAAAAATCAATGCCATAATCTAAACAAGGCAATTACTATTAACAGGAATTTTACGCATTTGTACTTTACTGTGTTACGTCATTTCCGTTTTACGCCATTTCCGTTTTACGCCATTTCCGTTTTACGCCATTTCCGTTTTACGTCATTTCCGTTTTACGTCATTTCCATTTCATTGTTTGTTTCTTGATTCTTCAGTTGTTGTCATCTTTACTTTTCTTATTATATTTGTACGGGCGGTGTTGTTACGGTTAGTCTTGTTCTTTTCCTGTTTCTTATGACGGCTTTCATTGCTATTACTATTTTTTTTTAAAAAAATATTGCTTCTATCGGCAATGTCGTTATTCATGTCTTTAACCCTAATCCAACTCCCTTTTTTTTGTTATCGACTGTCACCTTTATTGTTATTAGTAATAATATTATTACATTCACTAGTAGTATTTTATATGGTCCGGCCAAACAAAGGGAAAG
This sequence comes from Nautilus pompilius, assembly GCA_018389105.1. Lineage (NCBI taxonomy): Eukaryota > Metazoa > Mollusca > Cephalopoda > Nautilida > Nautilidae > Nautilus > Nautilus pompilius. The sequence continues at coordinate 74,482 of JACATO010001537.1, forward strand.
AACATCTTCACGTGTCTTTCAAGCAAACCTGCCGCTCTCGGATCCAGTACCATCACTTTACCAAAACCTCTCAGACAAAGGCCAATAAATCGGTGAAATATACAACTGGGTTCGAATCCGAGAGCCACCTCCGTCATCGTTGGACAACAAGAGTTCTTTAGCATCGCGCTCTCTTGCCGCCGCAGTTAAGATCTCTCTATCCGTGCCCCTTTATGCTATCTCTTCTGTGCACCTTAAACCCTAACTCATCGCGGCTGTCACCGGAATCCAATAAAATGCGACGAAACCGAAGGAGGATTGAGCGCCTTGGAAAAAAAAATAAGGAGGGAACTTACCTCACAAAACAAGCTACAGTTGTCGCTGTTGGACCCCTTCAGCGAACCCTATATTAGGAGTTATAGTAAGACGATCGTGAACTCGGGCACCAAAATCCGTTTGTTTGCGAGTAAAAGTGACACGAAGTTACCTCGAAACGCCAGACGGGGTTCTCTGGGTTGTTACTTTTTTGTTTCTCTCTCTCTTTTTTCCTGAAATGCACCGTTTCGCGTTCACGCCTCAATGACAAGATAATCCTCGATCATATAACCATACCGCGACCTGTGGCAGAGAATGCGCTGGGAGAAATTACAAGGATAATGTTACAGAAGGCGAGAAAGACCGTGGTTCTCTGAGTCACGACGCTTTACTTGTTATATACCGAAATAAGAATGCGCCCGGAAACAGATTTTCCACAAACTCCACATATGATGATATAGAGTATGTTTAACTGCAATACAATGTTTGATAACATCTGTTAATGATTATTAAATATTTAATTTCATTTTTTTTAAAACTGAATTTGCCTTCGTTAGAACTACCACTCCACCAATAACACTCTGAAACATTTGAACCAAGCAAATAGTAATAATAGCGTTACTAATAAAGGTGAATACATTATCTGAGAGGATTCGATAATCAGGAAATTTGCATCAAATATGGAGAAAGTGAGATTTCTGAGTGGATCCAGAATTATTATCCTATTAGAACTGGAGTATTGCAAATAAAGTGAAAGACGATGCCGTTTATTTTTATTGCTCTCGGTTTGAACTTTTAAATTCAATTATCAAGACTTTTGAGAAGTTGTATTCGCTCTCGACAACTTGGTGACAACGATCGATCGCTGTGCGTTCTCTTCAAATGACGGATCACCTGAAAGCATAGACGACCACAGGATAGAATCTCGTGCCTACTGGTTCGCGAAAGCTGAGCAAAGTCCATCTTTATCTGGCGTTTACTGATGAAAATTCAAAATGTCTGCGACACACGAAAGATGTGGCTGCATTAGGGTTATCCTGAAGTGCTGAGTCGAAGAAAGCCGACCATTCATAGCTGAGAAACCAACACGGGGAGATATATCGTTCGAAATAAATTTAAATGAGCACAAAAGTATTAGTGGCGGTTACTTTCACCACAGCTTCATCCCGTGTTGTCCATTAAACCGAAGGCTAAGTCGATGTTAGTCGGTTGAAAACTATTGTGCAGCATTGGGGAAACTCTTCGGAGAACTTGGTTGGTGCTAGAATTAATTAACATTAAATCAGATTGGCGCCGTTGCTCGGTAGAGAAAAGAGAGGGTTGATTTCGTTTAGTAGATGCGCTAATTCTGCGACAGTTATCTGGTTGGTTTCGCACTCAGTAGTATTCCCGAGCTAATTAAGAGATGACATCTGAATGGGACAGGTGCTAAATCTTTCACCCGTGTCTGTCTCGGCACCAAAGGATTTTAGGGGATCCGCGTTTAAAATCCTCTGAGTATCACGGTGGTTTAACTTGTAGGTGTTGGACAAAGTCTTTAAGCTACATCCCGGAAGGGGGTTCGGGTATCGTTTAGACTTGTCAGTCAATCCGAATTTCGCCTGGCATCTCAAGAACTTGCGAGTAAATCGCCACGATAGGAAGCTGGAAAAGATGGAGGGAGGGAGGGAGGGTGAGACGACAAAGTATTTAACAAGACCCGGGGGGGGTGTGTTGATGAAATCTCCTTTCCCCGCGGAGCGCTGTAGAGCAATAGGAGCCCCCTCGGGGACCCCGCCGAAGGTTTAGGAGGGATTCGGTTTTCTTGTTGTCCGTCAACGGACGACGCTTCTATGCAAACGGCCGCTGTCCGACGGCGGACGGGGAATGCCAACAAACACGGGTGGAAACTTTTAATTTGTCACCGGATACCCTTTTAAACGGGGACGAATGGGAGAGCGTATTATGTTCAGCGGGCACCGAGTCGCCTCCGCTTCTCAAACAAGAAGCCGGGGGCCGGTCTGGGAAACCCGGCACGGCGGCACCGTCGTGGATTTCTCTTGTCCTCCTCCTCCTCCTCCTCTCCGCCAGAGTGGACGAGCAGACAAACTTTGTTTCTGGGAAACCCATTGCCGCCGGGCGATCCCCTCAGCTCGAGGTTGTAAAACCCATAATTCCGAGAGAAAATATCGCGAAGCCACCTCCTCTCTTAATGATTTCGGAATAAATTGAAAACTAATTCGAGGAAATTCACTAAAAAGATGGAGGCGAATACGTGTGAGAATGTTTTGAAATCTAAACGAACCATTTACTTCCATGATCTATAAACCGGTTACTAGCCGGTTCATCGTGGAGGTTACGCCGTGTCAGTATTCTAATATAATTAAATATAATTCCTCTGCATTTCAAAGATTTATATAGGTCGTTAAAATGTACTATTAATTGAAAAAAACTTATTCCGGAAAAAACCATTTCCATCCTGAAGTCAGAGATATTGGATAAAGTTCGTATTAAATGCAAGCTGGAATTAATACCGTATGGGGTTAATTAAAGGGGGAAGTATTTGTTTTTTTTTTTAAAAAAGGAAAATTGAAAGTACCAATTGCTTCTCGGCACCACTGGTGTTCGTGTTTTTCTACTATTATTATTAGTACTAGAAATATTATTAATAGTAGGATTTAGCAGACCACAACAGGCTGGCAACTTTGACATCAGTACAGCGCCATCTTACTGTGGCACGACGGCAACGTTTTGGTCGTACAGTCAAAGTTTTATGACCTCGAGGTCTCCATAAAACCATCGAGAACCCGACCACGACTCGAAGACATGGCGGATTCTTCGGTTTCTCGGTATCGCGACAAGACGCCCGAGTGGGTAATCTTACGGGAAATAGACCTGCGGTTAATACGCGCCTTTTCTCTCGTTCTAGCGGGAGGAATTTTCTTTGCATAGCGGTGTATGGGTGATAGACGTCCACGTATCGGATTTTCAGCGACGTTTTGACTATTTCTCACCCGCCGAACCTTCACCCACCCCGCGAACGCCGCGCGGCCGGGCCGACCGACACGAACTTACAGGTAAGTCGTGAATCTCTGGTGGGAATCAACGGGAATATTCGGCTCGCAACATTTGCAATTGTATTGCCTGCAAAACAGCAACAACAACAACAACAACAACAACAAAAAACGGCTGTTGATCTTTCGGTGAGATGCCGTTTCGCCATTCCCCATCATCCTATTAATATTAACCTGATGATGACGAAGAGAAAGATCTTGGAAACGTACTTTCAATTATTTACCTCTGGGAGTGGGGGAGAGGAGAGAGAGGAGAGAGAGAGAGAGAGAGAGAGAGAGAGAGAGGAGAGAGAGAGAGAGAGAGAGAGAGAGCGCTGGAGAGAGAGAGAGAGATGGAGAGAGAGAGAGATGAGATGGAGAGAGAGAGATGACGTTGGAGAGAGAGAGAGATGAGAGATGACGTCAGTCTAGAGCGATGGAGAGAGAGAGAGATGGAGAGAGAGAGAGGAGTTGGAGAGAGAGATGAGATGAGCGAGAGAGAGATAGATGGAGAGAGAGAGATGCGTTGGAGAGAGAGAGAGAGAGATGCGTCACTACTAGAGAGATGGAGAGAGAGAGAGATAGAGAATATTTATACTCGATTAATTTTTTATAAAACTTTTATAGTACAAACTATAAGATTCGGGTAGCAAACCTTGCGTTTGTAACATTTTCCCGTTGCTGCTGCCGTCAACATCAGCTGAAATACTGTCCGCACAGAAAGGGTTATTTATAGTACCAGTTATGCACAGTGAGGCTATAATCGACATCACTGAAAGCCAAAGCACATGAGGTCAGTTATGGTTTCATATATACAATCAACTAGGAATTACTGGCGCTGCAACAACTAACTTCTGCAACCCCCTCTCCTATTATTATCTATTTCTTCTCAAATTAACTGATGCATCTTGTTTTATTTTCTTCTTTTTTTTTTATTACTGCAAATACCGGAGTCCCCTGATGAAAAGGAATATTATTCCAAGAGTACAATCTAGAGTAGCAAAGAAGAACCTTCCCAAAAAACAGGGTAGCCACCCCACCCACCCACTCACATGTCGTCATATTTTCCAAAAGATGTAATGAATTACTGAACTTTCGACAAGCGATCGTCGTTTAGAATTATACACAAAATATAAGCTGCCTACAGAAACAGAAGTTAAGAAATGCACCCGCCGGCAGGAGATGTTCAAGAGCCATAAAACCAATTATTGGTCAGATACAAGCCATCTAGTCAGCAGAGTTTCCGCTCCACTGCTCATGTGTACGTGGGTCGATCGTACTAACAAATTTTGGATAGACACAGATCCTGACTGATTCTGAACTCAAACGGAGCATCACCAAAATTATTGCTGATGCTCTCTTCATAAAAACCGTCGTCTTTTATTTGAAATTTTTAAATAATAAAAAAATTGTTGTTTAAATAACTAAAATATATTTCTTTATTAATAATCCCATATTTATTTTATTGTTTCTTATTTAGCTTATATTATACATTCGTATTTAATTTTTATTCATATTTTTAATTAATTAATTTAATTATTCGAAATTTTATGAGCACATTGCTATATATATATATACACACACACAGTATTATTTGAATAACGACGATTGTACATACATTGCGGGAAGATAATAATAATAATAACGTACATTTACACCATTTTGAATGCTGATAGCCTCTTCCTTTGTTATTTCGGTTTAATTTGCTTTTAGATTGAATCCCGTAATAAGAATTACCGTCAACTTGGACTCCGCAATTAGGAAGAAAAGAAATTCTCACGATATCCTGGGTCGCTATTGCTAGTGCAACGACGACGTCCAGTTCCAGTCGTACTCCACCTCGCAGCACCGGTACAGCAGAGACAGTCAGCATTCAGCTCTACCTATATCTGAAAATGTGCGCTGGGTGGAGGAAGACAAAGGTAAAAGGCAAAAATGGCGAAGGAGAAGAGTGAATCTGATGAATGACAAGCGCGGCCGTCACGTGTGGATAACCTCGTTAGCGAGGAGCTCAATCAATGAGGAATAGCTGGAGAAGAGATCATCAGTATCCCCGTAGGTTTCGGCGAGTAATTTAACAGCCATTTCCCCCCAATATCCCATTGTCAGGTAATGCTCGTCCGCTTATTTTATGTAGCGTCGCTGTCTAAATAAATCGTTTACCGCTATCGTCTTTCCCTCGAGGGTTAACCCTTTCTCTCTCGCCCCTCCGAGATAAAGTCCTCTTCCTTTTCTGCCGCATTCTTTTTAAATCCTAAAATATAAAGTATTCGCGTAAAAAAATTTTTTTTTTCGACTTAAAAGTAAATTCCAAGGCCGAAAAGAGAGAGAGAGAGAGAGAGAGAGAGAGAGAGAGAGAGAGAGATGGGGGAGACAGAAGAAAGAGAGAGAGAGAGAGAGATGGGGGAGAGAGAGAGAGAGAGAGAGAGAGAGAAGAGAGAGAGAGAGAGGGGGGGGGAGAGAGAGAGAGAGAGAGAGAGAGAGAGAGAGAGAGAGAGAGACAGAGAGAGAGAGAGAGAGAGAGAGAGAGAGAGAGAGATGGGGAGACAGACGAGAGAGCGAGAGAGAGTCCCATTAACTTCTCAGATGATTTAACTTACAGCAAAACACAGCCCGGAGTTTAGCAGCGCCCAATACAGGTCCCACAACACATCTGGAACGGATCTAACGCGCGGTCATTCCACAGCGGAAAACAAGCACCGGCCGAATTTTATCGCGCCAGCGACTTTAATTACCGCCATTGTCTATAGGTACCAGCTCGACGTCCTGTATCTGGGGCGTCGTTAAACCGTTAATCGCACCCGCTGCTACCGCGCGTTGTCAACGCCCGCGCGCCTTATATGGCGCCCCCCCGCCAGAGAAACTTCTCGCCCTAATAGCGCTCGCGCATTTTCCCAGATGCACCTCAACGGCGAAATAAATGCGCCCGCGGTTCTTCTCTCGCCCTGCCCTACTCCGGGTACCCTGGCGTCCGTCCGTCCCCCACCCAGAGCTAAAGGTTCTAGTGGCTGACCATCTGATCCTCTCTCGATGCTCCAAGAATCACGAAGCCGCGAGTGGTGGGTGACCTCTGGCCTTTCCGACCTGACCGGACGAGAGCGCCCCCTGTGATAACGGTGCTCTTGAAATTCAGTTCCTTTTTGTCAAAAAAAACAACAACAAAAACACCACAAATAATGCAAATGGATTACAAATAAAAGCCAATAATTGATTAATGAGTTGAATCCTCGTGGACAACTCTTAAGCAACAGCATGTCGTGGAATTGACTTTCGCACTTCTCTTCGCGAGTTCATTACGCAGAGAATCGAACCCCAACCCCTACTCACCCGCTCGGCAGTAAACATAATCTGCCTTTTTTGCGACCGAACGCTGTCGTTGCCTTGCATTTATAAATCCATCACAAATAATGAACAAGCGGAAAATAGAAGCTGCCTTGGGTGAAACAGATAATCCCTTGACCGCTGAAAACACATCAGACGCTTTGTAATCTGATTGGCTGTCAAGTTCTCGGCCGGCATCGCTGGTAAAACACATCACTGTGATGTATCTGTATCTTAGGTAACTCCTTATACATTAACTGCTAGCTTCACACTGGCATATTTACGACGATTCACAGCTTTCTCTAATATTGATAACCATATTAAGGTCTGGTAATCGTAAACCAGTTTTAAATGTATAACTCACCTTGGAGCAACAACGGAAAATAGAATCCCATAAAAATCCCACTTAATTTCAAATTTATCATGTTTCTTCTCTTTTTAGTGTTGGCTGAATGATCTCAGCTGATGATTTACGTATGGCGTAAGTCAGTTCCTTTATTTGTTTGTTTTTGGTTCCATTAAAATTTGCTGGCAACTGTGGAGTAACGTTAGCGAACGAAATTCCATGTTTACACTATCTTTAAGAAGTGATACAACATCGACTTTAAATGGCATTTACTGCTATCTTTCTCGCCTAATCAAACTTAAATACCGCGCAAAAGATAACTCCAGGTTCATTAAAATTCCGTTAAAGATGAACTATTCTACAAAGTGACTTTGTTGCAAATTACTTAAAGTCCGATATTTTGCTACGTTACACTAAATCAGTTGGTTTTTATAGTAAAGGAGACCGAAAAATAACTCGCTCTTTAAGAACAGTGTACGAAGATGGTCGAAAATCTACGGTAGACGGGGATGGCGGCGGGCGGTTCTGGTAACGAGGTCCTGAGTGGAAGAGTCATTTCAAACCTTAAAATCTGCTATCTTCTTTTGGGATTGAAGCCGATTTATATAATTACAAAAGATGTTCTCACCTTCAAAAAAAATTATAGGGGAAACCGGGGCTGGTTGTAACACTTTTCAGACAAATCTGTTTTATTCTGGAACTATGTACTAGGGGATTATGGATCATAAAATATTGCAAAATATCAGGACAAGGAATCCATCACGTACAGTTATTGTCGTACAATTATAGATACGACTTCAGCAGAATTCAAAGCATTTTCTTCTGTCAGAGTGTTTCGATTTATTTCAGGTCGAGGTAAATAGTAACACCAAAGTTATATGCAAAAACAGTGATTTTTGTCGTGCACCAAAGTAGATAAAATCCTTTTAGTAAATAAAACTCCAACCCCGGACCTTGGTCCGGCCGGCTCACTCGCTCACACACCATAGAGCCTTAACGTTACATCTTGTCCCAGCCCTAAAGCGAATGTCCCGAGGTCCTTAGGGGATAATCCAAAGAAAATGTTCCACACGGTTTTGTATAGGTTTCTGTTTGATTTTCTCGCTCATTACCAAGCAGCTGGAGTTTCTGTTCGTCACTCACCGCCATTAGCCAAACTTTTCACATATCGGCTAAAAGTAACGCGACAAATCCCACACAATCACCTGCCACGGATCCAACGTACGGTCTCTGATGATGCGAGCTGTATACATGAAGTGAAGCAGCATCAGATGTTTTCCCTCTCTCTGTACTTCTTATGTACGCACGAGACATTGGTATTTCTTCCCTATCGGTGTAACTGACTCACGTGGTGCTCCCGGGAAGGTAGAGAGCTTGTACTCGAAAGATAGCAGGGAGACGTTAATGTGGCGTGTTCGGAGAACAGGGAGAAAACTTTATCGGAGAGCTCGGCAAGGGGAGAAAACTGTGTCTAGAAAAATAATGCCGCTGAGTTATTGAAAACCTAATATCGAGCAGTGGAATAAAATGGAGAAGACTAAAGACGTGGAATTCTTACAGAAATTAATTTTGTTTCTGTCTTTCTCTTTTCTGGATACTGGAATTTTAACAAACAACCGAGATCAACAAAGATGACGCCCTTGTTGTTTTGACCTGACAGGAGAACTCCATCAGTATTTAACTCGAATCATCAGAGTAATTTACTAACCAGAATAACCATTGAGTTTTTCTTACAGCCAGCCCCGTGTGGATGACCCGCTAAACTTCCGGGTCCTGGGACAGTACAGTGTCGCGCTCGGTCTGGACGCTCAGTCCCCACGTGATACAGGGCCAAAGTCACCTGAAGCCAACCTCTGAGCCACGCGGGTGGAAAGGAAAACATAATTTCTCAACAGGGGAAATAATCACCTTCAAGATGTAAAAATAGAACCTCTTCATTGTGAGGGTTGGCTGTTCTCTAATTAATTCCTAAATAGATGTATTATTAGGGGGCAGAGCCTTGAAAATTTTGAATCCTAAATCATAAGGCATCTATGTCGATTCCGAGGAACTCTATCGAAAACTGTTCCTTTCGCAATGCATAAGTCATTAAGTTAAAGTTCTAGCATTTTATTCGCAGTTTTTTCTTTATATTAAACAGCAACTTAAAAAAAAAAAACAAACTCTACTAGAAACGTATGGTTTGAAGTACTATATTTCGCTGTTCTCGTTCCATACAAGAACTGGCGATGTACATGTACAACACAAACAGTAATACTGAGAAATGTTCACCAACTGACACAGACAGACACCCTAACTTGGTTTTAGGTAATATTTGCCATCTTTTTCTATTACTGTCTTATATATATATATATTATACATCGGCTCTCTACGCCAGCCAGTCCTTAAAGATGGTTTTTCGTCCACAGTAATTACGTCTGTTGTTTCTACATAGTTTAAAATAAATAAGATGTAATTTCGCTTAATTTTTTTTTAAAAAATTAAATATAAGTGAATTTGCTTTTTTTAAAGAGGTGTTTGATTGGAATTGATCCGAAATTTCCACGCGATTCCTAATTCAAAGCAAATTCTATATGCATTGAATGGAAAGTTGTTTACGACTCCAAAGCCGGCCTTTTTATTTCATCGGTTATCGTTCGTTACTACTTTCGATTTAGTCTGCTCCAGAACGGAGTTTCGAAGAGTACTGACTTCATCCATGACGTCAGAGAACCAGAAACGCGCGTGCGGGTGGATTGGGTTGGTGGTACACCCCTCCGCGGGAACGTTCCTGCTTTCTTCCTCCCACCGACGGAATTCATTCCTTCGTATCCGCTGCGTTATCTTGTCTCCAGAACCTGCCACGGCGGAGCGGCCATTTTTCAGGCCGACCGGAGATAACAGCGCACCAGGACCGCTTTTGTCCGAGTGATCGATGTCCTCGCAGCGCGGAAGTGGCAGATCGGGATCTCTCCAGAACCGCCGATCATCGGTCGGTGCCAGCTCTCCCCACTCCCGGCCGACCTGCCAACAGGAAAGGGAAGCGGCCAGAGGAGGAGGAGGAGTTCGGAGCTTCAGACGGTTGACCAAGTGGATAAATTTAATTGCACCGAATTATTTTTAAGTGAATAAATGAATAACAAATAAATAAATAAATAATCGGATATGACAGATAATAAAAACGCGATTAGATAAAGTAATAACATGGCCAAACACTTGGATATGGCAAATACCGTAACCTCGAGATAAAGTGAACAAACGATGTGCGTAAATACGTAAGTAAGGTGGAAAGAAAAATCAGATAAATGAAGTAAATAGATATTTAAATACGACGCAATATATAAAGATAACAATAAATACACAGGAAGTATAGCACCTGTGTTATAAGACCTCAGCACGCGAGTACCCTGTCTGACTGGGGTCGGGGTCGGGGATCCATGACT
>JACATO010001538.1:0-5000 GCA_018389105.1 Nautilus pompilius
AACAGATAAGTTCTGGTTATCTCCTCTTCGATACGTGAGTGAATCAGTAGCGAGCGTATTGGAGTACATATTAAAAACACGACGTCAGAAACTGCTGAAAATAGATTTAATATACCACACCATTCTAAAGAGGCTAAAAGACAACGATTACCGGGATAAAAGTAAAGTAATTTTCTTCTTCTTCTTTTTTTTTAAAGTTAGTTATATTGGTTCTAAATTGCACGACGGCCAGAGCGGTTAACTACTTATCGTGGGCGATAACTCCTGCTTGAAAACAGCGCCTTATCTAAAGATTCGTTACAGACACTCTTATGGCGAGAGGAATCTGCTCTGGGGAGTAGATAGCTTATCGCAGCAGAAACGCCACGCGTAGTCTGTTGACCTGAGAAAAGGGGACCCTTTCGTGCATACTGAATGTGTACGTGTAACATGACAGCTATCAAATTTCTGTATGACTTTTAGGTTTGGTTTTCAGCAAAGTCCGCGTATCTGGGCTGTTGTTAACCGTACGCCAGCCATTAGGTTTACTGCAACACGACGACGAGTACGGGATGCACACAGACTAGTGTAAAGGTGACGTACCTACGTACTGATTACGTTTAAGCGAAGCCAAGCTGCCTCGTCAGAAGGACTTCCGGTGTTAAGGGGTTGGTGTCCAGACGGATGCTATACACACGTTACCCATATTCCTGCATAAGTCGCGCTACTGTAAACGAGGCGAATTAAGCAAACCGGAAGTTAAAGGTGTAACGACAACACGGGGCACATTTGTAGTCGACGAGAGAAAATGGAATAAGGGAAGGACCATTCGGAGGTAAGTAGGAACCCGCTGGCATCCAGGTGCGTCGGGTAAAGGTAAATCGTGCCGGACCACGGCACCAGGTAATAGAGCTGTTGGTAAACGACATTAGAGGAAATGTATCGAGTTCTGGCCAGAAGAGGCTATATCTTCAGATCTAAACGGCCGACGAAAGCCGTGGACCGTGGACACTCCAGCAGGTACCGATCGTAATTCTCCGAGAATTAATATTTATTTTATTACTGGAATCTCCAAGTGAAACTATGAAAGAAATGGATTTTTTTGACCAGCGGAAGCTCAGTTCAGTGGAAACCGTTTTAGATTATCCCCCGCCCCGTTTTTTAAACAAAAAGGCAGGGAAATGATTTTCACAGAAATATGAAATTTTGAAGGCAAGCTTAAATTTATTGGTGAAGTGTAAATTTGGTCAGGGTGAAAAGTGGACTGGAAAACAGACGAGAAAGTGCCCTTACAAATAGGGGAGACTTTTACCGCCTGATACGACGGACCAGCAGCACGCATCTTAGGCGTACGGAACATCCGACAGGTGTCCCCCCCTGCCCGCCCCCCGCCGAGTGACGTCACACACAAGTGAAAGAGAAAAGCCCGTTACTGAAAGGAGGGTTCGGAAACTTCGAGAAGTGTCCCGTTTATACGGAGATCCAAGTTCGGTGATCGATCGAGCGGGAACCAGTTCAATTACGATCGAGTGGTTAGACTCGATTCCTTCAGCTGCTGAATCACGGCTGCTCCATCGAAGTAGTTTCCCACTAGTCGAAGATGGGGCGAGTGGACGAAAAATTAGACAGTTTTTCAGGGTTTGGCCGTTCTCCCAGAGTTCTGACTTCATGCAAGAGCCATCGGCTTTGCGTTTTTGGAGGTTTTACAATGGAGTCCGAAACCGTTCGAAAAAGTAGAGCATACGTGGGAGTAATGAAGGTAACGAACAAGAAGTAGGCAGCAAGCATTAGGTATGTTTCGGTCTTGGCTATCAGCTGTTTTTCACTGCTGGAAGCATAGAATCGGTAATACCCTTCCTTGGAGCCCACGAGGCTGTTTGGTGTTCAATCAATAAACTCCGGAAGATATCGTTGAGAAGAAATCTGTGGCAGACACAGAGAAGGAGACAGAGAGAGAGAGAGATGACGTCGGTAGAGAGATATGACGTCACTACAGAGATATGACGTCACTACAGAGAGATATGACGTCACTACAGAGAGATATGACGTCACTACAGAGAGATATGACGTCAGTAGAGATATGACGTCACTACAGAGAGAGATGTCGTCAGTAGAGAGATGACGTCACTACAGAGAGATGATGTCAGTAGAGAGATATGATGTCAGTAGAGAGATGACGTCACTACAGAGAGATATATATCGTCAGTAGAGAGATGACGTCACTACAGAGAGATGATGTCAGTAGAGAGATGACGTCACTACAGAGAGATATGACGTCAATAGAGATGACGTCACTACAGAGAGATATGACATCAGTAGAGAGATGACGTCACTACGGAGATAGATGATGTCACTAGAGAGAGATGATGTCAGTAGAGAGAGAGATGATGTCAGTAGAGAGATGACATCACTACAGAGAGATATGACGTCAATAGAGATGACGTCACTACTGAGAGATAGATGACGTCAGTATAGAGAGAGAGAGAGAGAGAGAATATAAAGGTAAAAGCCTCATGTTTAAGAGTTAGCTATTACAAAGATGCTCGTTTTGTCATATGGTTCGCTGAGCAATGAGACTATCATGCGAGCTCATGAATAACTAATAGTCGACGTCAAATGCCGAGTTAATAAAATTTCTCGGTTTCAAGGATAGAGGCGGTCGGCAGGGGCGCGTGTATTCCAGGCGCTTAGGGCTCCTGACAGTTCTCGTTTCCAGCTGACGTCCGTCTTAATTCCCACGAAAGTAGAGCACCGATAATCTGGTTTGCCGTAAGCTGAGTGAAGGCGAGAATGTTAACGGCCGGTAATTATCAGCGGCCGGGGGTTTAGGCTCCTCGCTGTCTCGCTGATAACAAATTAGAATCAGTGGGAGAACGTCGGGACAAAGTGGTTTGCGAAGTCTGAACGCGAAGATAGCGGCTCTCGCGCGCGTCAGGGAGAAGAGAAGAGAGCGGGGAGATGGAAATGAGGAAAACCTTTTCCCGTTCCAGTTTAAGTGTGAAAGTCGATAAGCTTCTTCTTGCGAGGGGGGGGGCCGGGGAGGGAAGACGTTCGGACGACGTCTCTCGGTTTACGTAAAGGGTGCCGCCTGGGACACCGGGTCTCGTCGTCGCGTCCGGCCACTGGATACCGCTTCAGAGGCTGACGCCACCTCGTCGGATACCTTTCTCGGTCTCCCGCGCGGTGGGTCCGGTCGCGGGTTCGATCCCCGAGAATCGGACGGGAATACTACATAAACGCAAAATTCCTCCGCCTAACTTTTTTTTATTTTCGGTACAAACCTCCTTTAATTAGTTAAGTCGCTGCCGATACAAAGGAAGCCAGCTACAGCCCTGTTACCGGAAGTCACGTGGCAGCATGTCTTCCCGCTACTCAGCAGTGCTGATATTACGCCCTTCGTTTGTAACGACAACGGCGATGATAAAATTGGCAGAAGCTGAGATTATCTCCCCTCCTGCCGAAAAATAAATACACATCGGGGACGTTTGTACCACTTTGCGTTATGTCGTGAATTGGCGCTGGAGAAGCCATTAGCCAGAAATACGGTTGTCGCGAAGAGCTTCCCAGCATTTGTAGAATTGCGAGAGAGGAGAGAGTAAATTAGAATTTTTAAGAAGTATATATATATATATGTGTGTGTGTGTGTGTGTGTGTGGCAGCGCATACCGAGTTAATTGCTGCCAATTACTATTGAATTCCATACCAATTACCATGTATTTTCGTGTGCTTAATGGACGCGACATTGTGCTACGGGGCGAGCCAAGGAAGCGGACACAAAAGCTGTGTTCACGGAATAAAAACAAACTCGTCCCACGTTTTTCTTTCCTTCTCCGAATTCCATAAATGCGCATTTTTTACTGTAGCAGCCAGACATCTCAACCTAAAGTAAGCTAGGGAACCCCTGTCGCGCTCTTCTTCTTCTTCATATCCCCGCCCTTAATATCCTGCCTTTCCTTAAAAACTTGAGTGCAGCCCGATGTCTGCGAGCAGGGGACCACCAGGGAGCCAGTCCGGCTGATACCGAGACTGCAGGGGAAAGGAACATTTATTACTGTTTCTTAATTTATGAAAATCCCCGAACCCTTAGTTGGTTAATTAATTCTCAGCCATTAGACTTAATTTTTTTGCTTTTATTTAGTAGCACAATCCCACACACACACCCACACACACACACACACACACACACACACCGCCCGTCGAGACCCACAACCATTCTCAATCTGCAAACAAAGAGCGGCAGTCACTCTGTTAGTACCGTAATCCGCCAGAAGAGGTCGCTAAAACTAAGACCGGTCCATTCTAGAGAAAAGCCGGGTTATTGAAGCGAGTCAGGCCGAGTTAACCCCGACCGCACAAAATCGAACCAAACCACATATCAGACCCAAATCAAACCGAAGTAAACTAAGCCAAGTTTTAAGCGTTTATTTAAATAGAGAGGAGGAAACGTACGATTGGATTCAGTCTTACCAGTGAGCGTGCCACCAGGACGTTCTGCATCTACCATCCGCGCGTAAGCCATTGGCAGGAGAAGAGGAGGAGGAGGGGGGGCGATGGGGTCCTCAAATATCCAGCTCCCAACACAGCAAAAGCTGAAAATGTTTTCCGCTCGTGACTTGTCACCAGGTTATCGCGCGGTCAAACAGTCCGAGCTTATAGCGGCGTGGACTGCTGTGGAAATAAGATTTTTTTAATTAACCCTGTACAGATGCTGAGGTTAACCAAGAGGATTAATCGCGGTCGCATAAAAGCGAGAAATAAAGTGTCAGCGACTTCGCTGAAGACTCTCTAGGTCTTCAGGGAAATTTTCAGTGTTTTTCAGTTGTTACAGAGGCTTCCAATGGAGAGAATTGAAAAATCCCCCACCATCCGCCGGTACAGAGCTAACGAAACAACACAACCGGTATCTAGCCATTCAGAAGAAACCCTTAAAAAATCAATTTAGATTTTAATTCAGGGACATCGTGTGAGGCTGACAACGAACGCTGGTTATATTACAGAAAGAACGGATCTGTGTACAGGCC
>JACATO010001538.1:7500-150780 GCA_018389105.1 Nautilus pompilius
CGAGCCAATTTCTCCATCGACGAGCAAACAGACGAGCTATTTAAATTATTCCCCGTCAAACAACACGATATTGTATTTAACATCTCCGCTTCCGGCAACACCATTAGTGAGGATAAGTGCGTAGAGCATTCTTTTATTATTATTATTATTATATATTATTATTATTATTATTATTATATTATTATTATTATTATTATTGGCAATAAAGGAAGCTATAAAAATGCTTATTTCTTCATCCAATTTCATAAACGGATCTTCATTTTTATTTCCGAGTAGCCCCTAATTAGCCTCTCGTCGCACCGACACGCACGATTTCAATACATGAAAGATGTCATAATAACCCCGCATTTACGACAGACGCGGATGCAATTTTTAAACAAATAGGTAAATAATTTACGACATCAATTTCAGATTAATTTGCGCTGCCGTGAAATATCACGTCTTCGATTGACTCCCCCCTGACGTTGATCTATTGTTCATGTGACCTCGTGACGTCAGAGGAGGAACTTAGTTGATTTACGACGATACATTTGTACGTCGTCATCCGATTAATTGTCACTTTGTTCAGATATAAAAAAAAAATTCGCGTTGGTAAGAAAATGAATCATCCGAATTTTTTTTTTTTCGTGTGCCGAACCGAACCCCTGCATGCTTTTAGTAGGATGGTGAACGCGCATGTTCATGTTGTGTGTGTGTGTGGTTCCATGCCGGTGTTCTGTGGTTGTAGTAAATCTGTCACAGGATTTTATAGACTGTTCGCTCTCTTTGATTTATTAGTTCGTCATAATTTTGGGAAATCTAAAAGCCAAAGCAAGAAAAGAATTGGTTTTCATGATTTACATCTCTCTCTCTCTCTCTCTCTCTCTCGCTCTCTCTCTCTCTCTCTCTCTCTCTCTCTCTGTGTGTCTGTGTCTCTGTACTGACGTCATCTCTCTCTCCATACATCTCTCTCTCTCTCTCTCTCTCTCTCTCTCTCTCTCTCTCTTCGTGTCTCTGTACTGACGTCAGCTCTCTCTCCTCTCATCTGTCTCTCTTCTCATCTCATCTCATCTCCTCTCTCTCTCATCTCATCTGTCTCTCTTCTCATCTCATCTCATCGTCTCTCTCTCTCTCTCTCTCTCTCTCTCTCTGTGTGTGTCTGTGTCTCTGTACTGACGTCATCTCTCTCTCCATACATCTCTCTCTCTCTCTCTCTCTCCTCTCTCTCTCTCTCTCTCTCTCTCTCTCTCTCGTCTGTGTCTCTGTACTGACGTCATCTCTCTCTCTCTCTCATCTGTCTCTCTTCTCATCTCATCTCATCTCTCTCTCTCTCTCATCTCATCTGTCTCTCTTCTCATCTCATCTCATCTCTCTCTCTCTCTCTCCTGTCTGTGTCTCTGTACTGACGTCATCTCTCTCTCTCTCTCATCTGTCTCTCTTCTCATCTCATCTCATCTCTCTCTCTCTCTCTCTCTCTCTCTCTCTCTCTCTCTCTGTGGGTCTCTCTCTGTGTGTCCTCTGTACTGGAAATCGGAAGCGAATTTATATTTGGAAAAAATAATGTGCTGGTTTCATTTTAGAGATATTTAAAGATAAGTCTGGCCTCCCGACTTTCGGGGTCTTGAAGCGGTCTGACAACGAGTAAAAGGGGTGGGTCAGTCCCGAGATGGTTACCACCCGGCAATGTACTTAGGGACGGTTAGGGTCTCTTCAGTAACGATCAGCGAGGGCGAACACCTATACTTGTAAAGCCTTAGAGGTACCACCCTTAATATCAAGATGCCGTAGACCACCCACGAGTCCGGCTGACGGAGAACAGACAGAAGAAAAATAAAAAAAGACACGTGATGGAGCTAATGCCAAACCATAGCCAGTTCCGACCGGGATTCGATCTCGGGCCCCCACAACCATAGCAGTCAAGTAGCCTATCACCGGCTGCCCTTTTATATCATTTAACGCTGGAAGATATTTTGATATTTTCTATGAACTTTATAGCTACTGTTGTTTTTTCTTTGTTCTTTTGATGAGATGAAACAAAGAGAACAGAGCAGGCTTTCTAGAAGGTTCGTCTGGAAAACGTATCAATCTTTGGCAGTGGCGAGGTCAGTCCGCCCGCGGTCAGCTGGGTCTCTGTTAATCTCTTTTCAATTTCCATCATCTCTACAAGGCGAACCATTGCTGGCGTAAGGGAGAAGTAAATCAGCCAGCCAGCCGTTCTGTCTTTGATGCTTGATGTTCGTCTGAAGAATTACACCGATGGGTTATTGCCGGAGAATATCTTTGCCCGATGTGCTGTGATCGCCTGGCCTCTGTGGATAGCGATCAGCCTGATCGGCAGAGAGAGAGAGAGAGAGAGGATTAGAGACCTGACAGAGAAGATGAGGATAAGTTATTAGAAAGAAAGAAAGAGAAATGCGATCGGCTTACGTCAATAAATTGTTCTTTTCCCTTTTCTCCAGTCCCACGGTCTTTAACTCTTAGGGCCGGCGTTGAGAATAAGCAAGAATCAACCTGGTTCTGGGCAAACACATTTCGTAGTTTTTCATAAACGTTTGAAGCTGAAAACAGAAATATTTTCAAATCCTCTGGGATAGCCGCCGCGCCAGCCATCTTCCTCACCTGGCAGTTTAGCCAGCCCGCGTCACGAATAGTTGTTATAGCTGGAGGAAAAGTCATAATGCTTCACTTATCCTGCTGATCTCTAAACTGATACAATTGACTATTTCGGCCGGGCGTCATCTTCCCGATCTGTCGAAGCTAATTCCACTTAGTAATAACGCGATCATTCCCCAGACTCATAATCAGTCACACCTGTATGTGGAGATAATCTGTCGGACGTTTCCATCGGATAAACCAAAAGAAAACGTAAGTTAGTGAGGCTTCATAATTTCTAATGAATAAAGGTTCGTTACGTAGAGAAATTATTCGGGCCGCCGTAGGTCTAAAGGTAGATTAAATATACTTACTCCCTGTACTATATACACTTTGGAAAATATTTAGAAAAAGATAACCCTTCCTTTTTTTTTAAATTAGATTTTTCCATCTGAAATGTTCCTTACGTATTTAATAAACGTCTTGGTCTTGAGAGACCTTAAAGCTGATGCCGCTACTTAATTTCTTTTAATGTCCCTACGAGTCTTAAATGAACTACTTTGCTTACTTCTTACTTGATGGACTTCGGTTTTATCTCCGACTCGTTCCAGTGTCGGACTAAACCTGCATTAACCGTTACCAGTAGACGTTTTGTTTCGCTTTGTTCGATGATCTAAAAACAAACTTGATTGATCGTGGCTCGTGCTGGCCGCCGTATTAGGGGCTATTGTACAGAAGACGCGTGAGAGTTGGCGAAACGGGCGTAATATCGAACGCAGTATCGTTCTGATGGATTTACAGGCGGAATTTAATCTCGGGAGTGTTGCGCCAGATCTAAAAGGTAGAACGGCTGGGGGGGGCGAGATTCGGCCGGTCTCGTTACCGTGTAGCGGCGGCGGAGCATCGATCACCACCCGGCGTCGGACGAGACAGGTCCCCAGGGGAGAGCAGGCAGGGGGTGGGGTGTGTGTGTGTGTGTGCTGGACCCCGTTCCGCTAACGCGGCCGTGAAGCGGACCCAGAAGTACTGACTTGCCTATTTTTGCCATCAGCTCTATCCGTTGTAAAAGTCCTGCCCTTCCTGCCACGTCCTTCCGGTCTAGACGGTCGGGGATACCCCTTGTTTGCAAGTCCTCCCTGGCCGTCGTGGGAGAGCTACATCTAACTACGCTGCCGCTCGAAAGATTATAACCTCTGGGGAAACCTTTACAAAGCTACTGTTGGAATTGACTCTAAGACAATTCCCCGTGTCAGCTGTTTCAGCCATATATTACGCAACTTCCGCCAAATTCTCAGTCACATCATCCAAGCAGTTAACCTTGTAACCCGCCCCACAGTAGTACTGTCTAACTAGAGCAGAGGGCGCTCGCTCATGTCCACATTTAGCCAGCCGGTCTACCCTTTTGTTTCAGGCCCGTGAATAAAACAAAAATGCATTCTTTGAGAGGCGAAGCCGTCCCAAGAGCGAATGATTCGTCCGCTTCGGTTCTGGCGCCGTTCGGGAATACCATCAGCGATTGTATGTGTCACGTGACCCAATCGAATTTCCAGCGAGAGGTGGGAGGGGCGTCAATGTGGTTTGCTCTTTCGCTTCGCGTGCAAACGGATCACCAGCGGAACTATCCGGCACAGCGGGCGGGGCCGGGCTCGTGGGAGGGGAGGGGACTGAGTAAGGGGACGTTAGCAGCACTAAAAACCCCCACTATATGTCGCGATGTTCCTTAATCCTCTAAGCGGGGGAACGTCGCCCCCTGTCCGCGCGTGAGGACTTCCTGAAGTAAGTCGACCCTAATTAAAGCTTGCAAACTTCCGGGGAGGTTTTGGGGTCGTCTCCCCAAACGACTGACCTTGCAGCTCCACCCTCCGCCGCTTATCAGTCTCCTAGAATTAGGTGTCTCAGAGCAAAAGCACAGACAAAAACATGCTCCCAAGAAACATGAATATTTCCGGACCGGATGTGAAGCGCTCAACTAAGTTATCTGCCCTTGGAAAGATCGATGGAAGGAGAGTTAGCATGGACAGGTAGACGATAAGTTTAGCTATTCTATTTCTGTTTTTCTTGAGCGAAATTGATTGCTTGTGTAATGCCGGTGGAAACGGATAGAAAAAGGGAAACAAGAACCAGAGAGGTAATTTTCTCAAGTTAAGACCCGCACAAAAGATTGCATCTTATGGGATGCTATCATAAATAATAATAATAATAATTCGGGGTTTGTTAAGAATATATACTTAGCCACGATTAACGTCTGAGGCTCTGTCGTGTCCGAGCGAACTGTTAGGATGCAAAGATGCTCGGCGATCGTTTCCGGGCAGTAAAGATATCGGCAACAGTCGGAGCAGCGAAGAGGAAAGATAGGATCATGACACGACAGGGGATGAGGAGAGCAGCTCCTGAACGAATTGACTTGTTTCGAGGCTTTAATGAAATTGCCATCTGCTCTCCCTTTAGCAGAAGAGAGTAAAGGATAACTCGTAAGGTGACTAACGTCGTCAAATTAAAAAGAAAAGGAGAAAGAATCCGCTAATTTAGTTTACGATCTCCCTTCACCACGTAGGCCCCTTAAATTTGTTTTCATTGACGTTTTGAAAAGTTTGGCTTTTCATCTCTCAGGAGGACCCTTGAGACATCGGAGTAGCGACGTGAGGCTTTTTTTTTCCAAGCCAGTAATCAATCGGAAATCGTGGTTTTAATGTCTGGCTGGAAGGAAACAAACAAAAAAAATTTTCGGTTAATTCTTGGCTGGGGGGGGGGGGTTGCGAGGATATTTCTCATGGCTACAAATGAAGCCGCATCTTAATTCAGCAGCCAAACTATAAGTTAGCTAACTGGCCACATTTATCTTTCTTCTTTAACCGACATAACGAGAAAAAAAAGAGAAAAATTCATTTTCCATATTATACTTTTAGAATAAAAAAAAACACAAGATTTCCTTTAGATTTCCTACTCACCGACCTGACTCAAAATAAGATGGCCGACCTGATTTTGTTCGCTATTCACCGTTGCCCATTTAAAATGTTGCGCATATGAAAACTGTAGAGGGGGGGTCACGTGTAGCTTGATACGGGCCTTTAATATTGGAGGGCGATTTGTGATCCCTGCCTTTGGCTGGTAATGCACTACCAGCAGTGGAACGTCCCTTTAATTAGATAAGCATAGGGGAAATGTCAGCAGGTGCTCGACAGTTCACAGGTCGGTGTCTAGTTGAACTGAAATTATATCCATCTGCTACAATTAATAATGTTTTACATATTTTGAATAGTTGTTGCGTCTCTCTCTCTCTCTCTCGCTCTCTCTCTCTCTCTCTCTCTCTCGTCTCTCTCTCTCCATCTCTCCATCTCTCTCTCTCCCTCTCCATCATCTCTCTCTCTCCATCTCTCTCTCTCCCTCTCCATCATCTCTCTCTCTCTCTCTCTCTCACTCCATCATCTCTCTCTCTCCACTCTCTCTCTCTCCCTCTCCATCATCTCTCTCTCTCTCTCTCTCTCTCTCTCTCTCTCTCTCTCTCCATCATCTCCATCTCTCTCTCTCCCTCTCCATCATCTCTCTCTCTCTCCATCTCTCTCTCTCCCTCTCCATCATCTCTCTCTCTCTCTCTCTCTGTTAATGTTTTGCCGTTGTTGGCAATTTCCAGGTCTCGCGGGTACAGGCTCAGATGGCATTTGACTCGAGGGCTCTGATTTCAGCGCCGTGTGCCGGATGTGTTTCCATCTCGGTTGAAATCTGTGGGCGCGGCAGACTTCT
Organism: Nautilus pompilius; assembly: GCA_018389105.1. NCBI lineage: Eukaryota > Metazoa > Mollusca > Cephalopoda > Nautilida > Nautilidae > Nautilus > Nautilus pompilius. The sequence continues at coordinate 13,813 of JACATO010001538.1, forward strand.
GATAAAGTTCAAGTATCCATCAGGCCGATCAGCTATAGCCGCTATTTCATGATTAGTGAGGTATTTATGTAATAAGAAAAAAAAAAAAAACAAGCAAGCAAACAGAATGGCCCGAATGCACCACTTTTGGAATTTCCTCCGACCAGCTGCAGATTCGTCTATCCCCAGTTCCTGGCTATTAGATGGCTTCGGTTCGTTCCTCTTCCTCTTCAACATCCGTCTCTTCGAGAACCTAACGCAGATTTCCCGACACCGACATTCTGGCAGGGTGTTTCCCTGCTAACCGGATATGTTTTTCCCCAGACGCCATTTTTTTCCCCAAAATGTCGGACCGGATATGACGTCGTCTACCGCCGGCGGAAATACCGTTTACTTCAACAGGCGAATTAGAGATTTAAAAAAAAAAAAACAACAACAACAACAAAAAAAAACCTTGGGGGCTTTCGCGTTTGTCAAAATTCTAAAAGAGACAGAACAGCAGCCATCTTTATTCTCTACAGCGTTCTTTCTCGCCAAAGATTCTTGGAACTAAGTCACGTGCGTAGACAGATTACTCCGCCCGCCACACCCCCCCCTTTTTTTTTTCTTCTTCTTCTTCTTCTGATTTATTTTTTTTTCAAACTATTTCTCTCATCGGTAAGAAAAATGTTATTTTATTTCCACAAGAGAACGAAGGCGACTGGCCACGGATGGCTGGCGACAGATCTGTAACTTTCACTTTCTCTTGACCGATTTTCCTTTGACGAACGGTGAGATCTCTGCGACTGCCACTTGTTTCGGGTGGTCCTGTTTGTTTGTTTGTTTGTTTGTTTTTTTTAACCCTCGACGTTCCGGATTTCGGATCTGACTGACGAAGACTTATTTCGTCGAAGCCTCTATGGATCTACAAACACACCTTGGTACCAGGAAGCACGACAAGTCTTTTATTTCTTTGTTGCTGTTGTTGTTGTTGTTTTTTTTTGCAAGAACCGATCGCTTTGGATCGAACCTTTCAGTACAAAGCGTGTGATACTAAGAATTTTCAATCGGTTTACCGAGATTTCTTCCCTATCCATCAGCCGCTCCCCTCGTCGCCGACGCGATGTTTCCGACAACCGAGATCGATGCAGACCGCGTAGACCGATATTATCACTTGATCGAACCAACCAAAATCGAACAGAACCTGGTAAGTTAAATCTAACTGATGATCCCCCTGGAGATAAATAAAGTTTAGAAAATTTAAAATCATTTCCGCTTTGTTACTAAACTGAAGGAATTTTCTAACTACATCCAAGTCCCCTAACAACTTACAAATGCACACACTATTATTAACCTACTGCATTTTTTTGTTTGGTGACATTTACACGGACAATTCGATGCGATTTAGGATAATTTTCTTATCTTCGGAAATAATAATGAAGACAAATCTGATGCCAACCACAAGTAGAAAAACCAAACCGGTCACTGAAAACGAGTTTTAAAACTTACAGACAGCGCCATCTACATAAAAAGAAGAACAAAAATGCACATCGGTCTTACTGCTCTTCTGGCGAACTTAGACGCCGCTAGGATGGATGCTGAGATGACTGGGTGATAAACTATGAATCCTCTCTATCACTTTGCAAGTGAGTCAGACAGGGTGGAAGTACGAAGGGCGATTTAAACAAGATAACAACTCGAATAAACAAACTGCTCGCGTTATTCATATTAAGTTACAAACCCCGCGATCGCGTATTTTTTGGAATCAATGCACTATCCATCCAAACAGCTAATGCCTCCTATATACACATCACAGCAAAGAAAAGGAGTTAGATTACCAGAACTTTCCGGTTTGTATTAGCCAATTGATCTGCTCTTCCAATACCCAGTAACTCCTATTTCTCTTCGTCGCTGGCCCATCTCGTTAGAAACAATTATTACAAATATATATCGGTTAAAACACTCGCCTAATATTTAATATCTCTCTCTCTCTCTCTCTCTCTCTCTTCTCTCTCCTCTCTCCTCTCTCTCTCTCTCCTTCCCCTCTCTCTCTCCTCTCTCTCTCTCTTCCTCTCTCTCTGTTAAGTCCGTCAGTCAGATGACGGAAAATTGACGAATTCTATACAGATTTTTTAAATAAAAAAATTTCTAGGATATCAAGATGTAGTTATTAGTAAGTATCTCTAGTAAATCGTCTCTTCTATTTTTGGTTGTTTTTTTTTTTCCAAGAAGAGAAACTCTTCCGCCTCCGAAATGTTTTCGATTGGAGTTTTTCCGGGTAATTCGGTTTCCCCTTTATTTCTAAGTAGAAGATAATGGTCTATGGCAGCAGGTTCGGCTAACGCGCGCAAACATCGCTTTTTATAGGTTAACTGGCTGTGAACCTCCGTAATATTCGCATATTTACGTTCTCTTGAACCGGGGACTTCTATGAGCCACGGGAGCCGGTAAGCCTCGCGAGATCTCGTTTTCCCCGTAGCTTCCGTGTTCTTAAGGTTTTGAGTTTCTCAGTTTTTTGAACGAAGAAGAAGACAGCGGTAACACGGGCAGTTGGAACATCGATAAGAAGCGGGACCAGACCCTTGGCTGCACGGTTGAAAAATTCGTGTCTCGAGTACCTTAAAGCCCCGCGCCACCTTAACGGTACAGCACACCATGGCAAATGACGTAATGTAGGAGGAGGAGCACGACGGCAAAACTATAATGAGACTCTCGGACTGCGCTTCTGTCGGATTCTGCCTGCGGTCCACACAGACAACCCACGATCGTGATAAACAAACGGTCTGGCCTCGTCAACGCAGGGTCTTCATTCAGCCCGTCAGCCATCTTCGACGAGCCGCCATCAAAACCCAACAACGCGTAATGGCTGGCAGACCCAGCCCGGTCGGTTAGCGTATCGTCGCGTCGCTTAGGAATTGCCATCTTGGTTGCTAACGAGGAAGCGTGCCTCTGTTCGCTTTAGGTAATAGCTTTCCTTTCCTTTGACATGTCTGTAGATTTGAAGATTTGTAGGTAGTCAGTTGGTTTAATCTTCGGTTAAGCGACCGGAGAAGCCAAATAGCGCGGTATAGATTTCGCTGTATAGCGAAATAAATGAGATATTATTCTCTTTTCTCTTCTTTCTTAGCAGAAAACTCAAAAAAAAAAACAACTACTTATTTATTTATCTATTTATTTCATCTTAATTCCAACTTAATAACTACAATCTTCGTTAAACTATAATCTGATTTTAAAAAAAAAATTTTAAAATTTAAATTTAAAGGAAGTAACTTTATTTAAAAAGTCAGATTTTCTTGATATTTCTACTTTAAAATAACAAATTTTGCATTCGATTTGATTTTTATTCCCCATTTCTTTAATGAAAGGAGATTGCGAGATTTATTTTTTGAAGATTATTTAAACTCATCTGTGCACTTTTAATTATCGCAGAAACAGTTAGAATTGTGTAAATGTTTACATTAAATGATTAACTTTAAACTTAACGAGTTGAAAATTTCATCTTGATTTTATTTAATTCTTATTAATGTGTAAAATAGAATAACATTTTTTTTTCCAAATAACTAAAAAAGATAAGAAAAATAAGGTTTGCCATAATTCACTACTTGATTTTTTTATGTTTTTTTTAGAATTAAACAAGTTAAATATCAATAAAATTAGTCATATATTCGACCTTCTCCCTCTAAGACGTCGAATGTCATCCAATAGAATTAGTCATATATTCGACCTTCTCCCTATAAGACGTCGAATGCCATCCAATAAAATTAGTCATATTCGACCTTCTCCCTATAAGACGTCGAATGCCATCCAATAAAATTAGTCATATATTCGACCTTCTCCCTATAAGACGTCGAATGTCATCCAATAGAATTAGTCATATATTCGACCTTCTCCCTCTAAGACGTCGAATGTCATCCAATAGAATTAGTCATATATTCGACCTTCTCCCTATAAGACGTCGAATGCCATCCAATAAAATTAGTCATATATTCGACCTTCTCCCTATAAGACGTCGAATGTCATCCAATAGAATTAGTCATATATTCGACCTTCTCCCTATAAGACGTCGAATGTCATCCAATAGAATTAGTCATATATTCGACCTTCTCCCTCTAGAGACGTCGAATTCATCCAATTAGAATTAGTCATATATTCGACCTTCTCCCTCTAAGACGTCGAATGTCATCCAATAGAATTAGTCATATATTCGACCTTCTCCCTCTAAGACGTCGAATGTCATCCAATAGAATTAGTCATATATTCGACCTTCTCCCTATAAGACGTCGAATGCCATCCAATAAAATTAGTCATATATTCGACCTTCTCCCTATAAGACGTCGAATGTCATCCAATAGAATTAGTCATATATTCGACCTTTTCCCCTATAAGACGTCGAATGTCATCAATAGAATTAGTCATATATTCGACCTTCTCCCTCTAAGACGTCGAATGTCATCAATAGAATTAGTCATATATTCGACCTTCTCCCTCTAAGACGTCGAATGTCATCCAATAAAATTAGTCATATATTCGACCTTCTCCCTATAAGACGTCGAATGCCATCCAATAAAATTAGTCATATATTCGACCTTCTCCCTATAAGACGTCGAATGTCATCCAATAGAATTAGTCATATATTCGACCTTCTCCCTCTAAGACGTCGAATGTCATCCAATAAAATTAGTCATATATTCGACCTTCTCCCTATAAGACGTCGAATGTCATCCAATAAAATTAGTCATATATTCGACCTTCTCCCTATAAGACGTCGAATGTCATCCAATAAAATTAGTTATATATTCGACCTTCTCCCTATAAGACGTCGAATGTCATCCAATAGAACAACAGAAGGATGTTTTTCAACGTTTCTTTTTCATTTGAACTAAAAGAATATCCAGGTATAATTTTAACACAAATTACTAATACGTATCCATGAAACGATTATACAGAATCTTCGGGAGATCTTCATCTTTGATAACAGTGACGTCAGGGAAGCACGCTTCTCAGGAAGCGACATCTCGCACAACTATGACGCACAGGCAAGAGAAACTATGACTTTCACGATGATGTCTGATATCTTTGTGGTTGGAAAACTCTGGCGTCGCTCAAACAAGTCTAGAAATATCAAACACTTAGATCTACTGAAATTCTCTTGAAAATAATGGCGAAGGAAAGTTGTTGAAAAACAACTCTTTTTTTTTTCTTTCTTAAGTTATGACGTAAATTAATTCACTTTATTAGCACTTTCAGATTTCTCCTATCAGGTATTCGTAATTTTGCGAGTGGGAAACACAAACATCAACTAAGCAGCACATTTGCCAAGAGCGATTTATGATAACATCTGCGTAATGATCTCGTGCCATTCAAATAAGTATCAGTTCGAACATCAACCAATTCAGCAAAATGGCGATAATTTTCGGTTTGAAACACCTTAAAATTTCCAATATTTTCCGGCCCCACTAAAAATTCGATTTATTGATTCCATAAATTTATTAAGACAATCTCACACAAAGTAACCGCTAATTGTTTGGTACATGAGAATTAAAAACAGCAATTGTGTGTGTGTGTGTGTGTGTGTGTGTGTGTATGTGTGTGTGTGTGGTGTGTGTGTGTGTATGTGTGTGTGTGTGTGTGTGTTCTTGTGGTGTGTGTGTGTGTGTAAATGCACTAAAATTTTTTGGTAAATAACAAATAAGAACACTAAAGTAATTATTAATTAACATAAGGATGAGGCTGTAAAAGACGTCACATGTTAACGTGTAGATGAGGCTGTAATCGATGTCGTATGTTAACGTGTAGACGAGGCTGTAATCGACGTCGTATGTTAACGTGTAGAGGAGGCTGTAACCGAGGTCATATGTTAACGTGTAGACGAGGCTGTAATCGACGTCATATGTTAACGTGTAGAGGAGGCTGTAATCAACGTCATATGTTGACGTGTAGAGGAGGCTGTAACCGAGGTCATATGTTAACGTGTAGACGAGGCTGTAATCGACGTCGTATGTTAACGTGTAGAGGAGGCTGTAACCGAGGTCATATGTTAACGTGTAGACGAGGCTGTAATCGACGTCATATGTTAACGTGTAGAGGAGGCTGTAATCAACGTCATATGTTGACGTGTAGAGGAGGCTGTAACCGAGGTCATATGTTAACGTGTAGACGAGGCTGTAATCGACGTCATATGTTAACGTGTAGAGGAGGCTGTAATCGACGTCATATGTTAACGTGTAGAGGAGGCTGTAATCGACGTCATATGTTAACGTGTAGACGAGGCTGTAATCGACGTCATATGTTAACGTGTAGAGGAGGCTGTAATCGACGTCGTATGTTAACGTGTCGACGAGGCTGTAATCGACGTCATATGTTAACGTGTAGAGGAGGCTGTAAAAGACGTCACATGTTGACGTGTAGATGAGGCTGGGTCATATGTTAACGTGTGGAGGAGGCTGTAACCGAGGTCATATGTTAACGTGTAGAGGAGGCTGTAAAAGACGTCACATGTTGACGTGTAGAGGAGGCTGTAACCGAGGTCACATGTTAACGTGTAGAGGAGGCTGTAATCGACGTCATCTAAGAGGAGGGGGAAACCTCACAGTTTCTTTCTTCTCGTTTTCCCCGTCCGCATTGTCTCAACCGTCATAACTTTATTTTCAATTTAATCCAGATAAGAAGGTTCACCTTCAGTCTTGTACTCGCTCGGCTATCGTTTTAATCTGAAACGTTCGATTCTGAGAGCAGCCGTGGATCCAGCACCGCTCCAAGCGCCAGATATATCTACCATCGCTTGCATTTCGATAGCCTAAATAAAAACGGACGTTCTGCCCCCGTAACTTCGTCTAACCCTTACCAGCAGCCATGTTTCCCCCAGCTACCGCCACCTGCAGGATCATTTCGACAGTAGGAAACTTCCTTTCCTGTATTCAATTAAATATATTTCCTGGGAAAATTATCCATAATTAAAAATAAATCAAGTTTGGATCGAATGCACGAGTTTATCCCTCGCGCTGAGATCTTCTGTTTTTCTTTCTGTCTTTAACGACAGTTTTACATTTAAAATTTTTTAATTTAAAAATAAAACAAAACAGTGAGAGTTCCCAAACTAACGTGGGACTGCAGCCTTGAAAATCTATACGCAGCAAATAGGCACAGCCTGGTGATATCCGCCTGTGTTTTGGCAGGGATAGTGTACTGGGGTTTGCGTCGTTGACTGCCCAAAATTTCTGGTGACACCTATTTTCCTTTCGTCCAGTTTTTTTTGTAGAAAAGTGCTTAGAGATTTTCTTCTTCCCCATCCCTCTTCTTCTTGCGTCCTATACGTAGACGAAAGCTTCTCTGGATAAGGAAAGTGGCGTAATTAGCAGGCTGGCGCGAGAGCGGTCTGTACATAAGTCGTAGCTAACAGGCGATCGAGGGATCTGCAGCTGAGAATTCCGCTAAACTTTAAGAAAAATTTAAAGAAGTTTGCAGAGTCGGAAAGTCTTAATTTCCCTCCAACAGATCTGTGCTTGCAGGGGTTTAAATGGTCACCGGTTTATTCTTGGGGTAGAGCCTCTTGTCGTCGCTGCTCTTCGAGCCGTTACCAGTGCGGTCTTTGATCCGCCAGCCTTCTCCGAAAGGCGGTACCATGATTACAGTTGCTTTTTTATTTGTTAAAATCATTATTATGTCGATTTTACCGGATGTCCATTATTAGAAACATTTTTTTTTTAAATTCGGATCACGTTATCAGTCCCCTGTCCAGCACTGCCCGATAATTTTTATTATTTATTTTTTTTTTAAATTTTAAATCGAAACAGAGGAACTCAGATGATTTATTCCATCTGAACAAGACGCCATCTTCCTTGATCACGTCAAGATCGATAACTCTGTTTCCACGTGATGTCTTGGTAAGACTTCCTGTCTTTGGCGTTCAGCGTGATATAAATTCTTGAGTAAGTTTAGCGTATCTATGCAGCCTGGAATTCTATTTATTAAACTTAAATTATATCAATTCAATGACATTAGAATATTGTATTTGCTACTTTTTTGGCGAATAGAAAGGATTTGTGTGTAAAAGTTAGAATAATAATGACCAGAGCGCCAAAACGAGATCATGGTGTATGCCAAGCTGCGTAATGTCGGCCATGTTATATATTCGTGCCATTTTTACAGTATGCAGCATGAGGGCTTTAAATTTATTAAGAATATTAAACAAAGTTTAAAATTTACAATATAAAAATAATCAACTTAAAAAAAAAATTATTCCTGTTAAAATGTTCCAAAAATAAAATTTATAAATGTCGGTTTAGAGAGTATTTAAAATTACAATTTTATCTCGATTTTAATATTTCCATTATCCACGCACTTGGTTACTTGAAGCCACCGCTGGCTTATATTAAGCCTGAGATTTAAAAGTCTCTCGATGCAGTTTTAAATGTTTTTGGATTCTTAAAAAAAGTTTTAGCAATTAAAAAGACCTTATTTAAACTGTCAGTGAAAAATCTATTTAAACGATTTTCTTTTCCTTTTTTTTTACAGCTTTAACTATGATTTTTAGAAAGTTTTCTTTGTTTTCCTCTTTATCCCCGTCGATCTTAGACAGCAAGTTATTTTAGCTAATGAGCTATCTGTCTTTAGCTCGCGTCTCTCTCTCTCCTGTAATGATGTCGTCTCTCTCTGTGTGGTAATGATTGTCGTCTCTCTCTCTCGCTCTCTCTCTCTCTCTTCTCCTCTCTCTCTCTCTCTCCTCTCTCTCTCTCTCTCTGTAATGATGTCGAATTTCTCTCTCTGTAATGATGTCGTTCTCTCTGTGTGTAATGATTGTCGTCGCTCTCTCTCTCTCTCTCTCTCTCTCTCTCTCTCTCTCTCTCTCCTCGCTCTCCGCTCTCTCTGTAATGATGTCGAATTTCTCTCTCTGTATTGACGTCGTCTCTCTCTCTCTCTCTCTCTCTCCTCCTCTCTCTCTCTCTCTCCTCTCTCCCTCTCGCTCTCTCTCTCTCTCTCGCTCTCTATAGAAGGCGGGGATCTTTCAAGGACTCAAACAAAATGCCACAGGAAAACAAATCTATGCTGCTAATATTTGCTTAATATCAAACAGGTGCTGGGATTTTAACCGATTTGTAATTGTGGCCGTTAGTATTTGCTACTCTGCATAACCGAGAGACTCTGCTACTGTTTACTCGCTCAAATCGTTTACTTCCAAAACTTGTCAGGTTTTCTCTGTGTAGTCGAAGTAAATCTTTCCAAAAACCATTCCGCTTGGTTTAAAGTACACTCAAGGCGCATTCGATGGACTCGCGGACTTGGTCAACGAATTTCGGCCAGGAATCTTGCAATCGTTAGACCCATCAGGAAGGTGATTGGTCCATCGGTTTGGCCAAGTGCTCTCCCCGCTCCATGTGCGAACTTCTGCGCCATATTCATCATCCTGATGCCCCCTAGATATTCATATTCGGGTACTTTGATACCGCTCTGGGGGGTCTGAACGAGAAAGATCTTCAGTGTTTTGTTTTTTGGGGGTCATCGACTCCACTTCTAAAGTAAAGTTTATCACATAGATGACGTATACTTCTCAATCTCTACTTTTAAGGTAGATTTCTCTTTAAAATCGCACAAATTGAGAGCAGATCAACTGAGATATGTTGGGATGAATGAATCCTTTCGAAAGCAGCTTGTATTTAATCTAATTCCACGAATGGAACAAAGCAAAGCTATAGAACAATCAGTTTGCATATCTCCACAGGGATCATTTGCAAATGCGCCAAAGAGTCCCTCCCTCACCCCCCCCCTCCACAGAGGGTGGCATCCTAAAATTCCCCGTTTTAGGCATCCTTCAATAAAATTACGGCCCCTACTCGCCACACGCGTGCGAGAAGTAGATAGATTTTTAAGGCGATTTTAACTTGCAATTGTGTTTAAGAGCATTTCTCATAACAAATCTGAGAGATAGAAAAGCAACATTTTAAGGGAATTTTGGCTTGAGACCTATTCAACACAAGCCTAAAACTTGCTTAGAGTATTCACATTTCTGATCTTTAACAAATATCCGATAAAATAGTTTTGAAAGATGTAGTTTAGCCTGCATTACTGTTTGTCTTCTTCTTCTTTTCTTTTTGAGTAGAACCGAATTCCCCACAGCGGAGAAGTAGTAGTGGTAGCCAGGTCAGAGTTAGAACTTGCAGGGTTTTGGCGACTTTCTCTCTTTATCTATGCTGGGAGTTGATCCTTTTAGATTTTCTTTTAGCGGAAGCCACAACAACAACAATAACAACTAAAAAACAAGCACAGAAACTAGAATTGATATAGTACAGAACCCACCCCCCAAAACTCCGAGATCGCATTTCCGAGAACCTGCGATTCCAACAGACCAGGCCAGCGGCGGTACATCAGTAAGAATCATTAGAGTCTGTACAAGATCAAGCGTTTTTCCCCAGCAAATCTTCTTACTTATTATTTACCAGAGTCCGTGTCCATGCTTCTGGTCGCATTTAAGAACACTCTAACTGGTGCTTCTTTGTTGCAAACGAGATCGATACCCTTTTTCTTTCTCTCTCTTTTTTAACGCTCGTTGCGTTAATCCGATCAATCAGTGCTGCTGATAGTCTGTGTTTGTCGTCCGAGCTGAATCCATAAACCGGCCGTAGTTATGATGCGTCCGGGTTAAACATAAAAAAAAAAAGCAGAACATTAGAATCTCCCGATGATTTACGATTGGGAAACTAACAGTCAAAACCTCACACACACAATAAACAACTGACGGGAATAACGCACTGCCCAGACAAAAGCTTCCGATGCTATACACCAGTAAGTTTCAGCTGGTAGTATTCTTCTCTAGCTCCGTGTGGCATTACGTTGTCGCGTGTATCGCGGTCGTATCAGATGGTTCACTATATAGCATTTGCATGAGTTCTGGTGTCAGTAACATTCCTGCTTTTTATTTTAAAAGAGCTTTTAAAAAAAGAGAAAAGGACAATATGGAAGCCTCCGAAGTGTTGGTGTAAGATCTACTTAGTTATTTATCGCATGCAGTCCATAAGTTGGGGTTAGAAATTTAGCATTAAAACCAAATTTAAAATAGTAAGTAAAAACTATGTAAACCATAGTTTCTCTAGTTAATTAATGTAAAGGATTTTTATTATGTACCTTTGTTTCATTAACGATCATTTATGCACAGACCTCGTACTCTACTGAGTCGCTTTAGTTCATATAACATTCATATATCTTTTAACTTTTGTATATTACACATGCATTAGCATCCCACTTCCCATCGAATCTGCATTATTCAGCAAAGATGTAGCCACAGGGACTCATTACTATAAGCATTCTTGACGACAAATCTGAATATCGCTCTAGCCTCCCCAATTAGCTTGCTTTACGAGTTGACTAATTATGGAACCAATTCAGCATAATAGTAATTAGTGGCTGTAGGTGTTGTAGCTATGGTAACAAATGGCGTAGTATTCGCAGTTAATGACAGTTATCAGAAATAACTAAAACTAGATTCTATGACCAAGAAATATCCAGCCCCTTAGCTCACCCCGTGCTTGGCCTCAGCCAATTCCTGGCTCGCACAAGTTTAGAAAATGAGCGCTCGCCTCCAATCTTTAGTTGGTCACAGATTTCCTCTCAAACTATTATCAAGTCTCGCTATTCGCGGAGAACTGGCAGAGAGGTCTTTGGAAAACGCTGACGGGATGCGGAACTGAGTTAAGCGTTTAAATCGGCTGGATAATCAATGGCGTGTGGTTTAGATCTGCCGGCAGTTTAGGAAACCTTCCCACAGTTCCTCGCTCCAAAAAGCACGGCCGCCTACGAGCAGAATTCGGTAAAATGCCTTCTGTTCGCCCAAAGCCGATCCAAAGCTAATTATTCTGTAGTCGTATTTTTTTCTTCCTTTTTTGGCTAAATTTTTTAATGCGATATCTTTCGGTTGAGTTTCTTTTCTTCGAGGGTTTTGGTTCATCTGCCATGTTGGTTCGATAGCCAAACTTTCGGGAGTAATCGGCCATGATCGGAGCCTCGTGGGTGAGATACTGTCGTGGTGCACCGTGGGAAGGCTTTCTAAATTATCGGAAGATCAAACAACATTGGGGCTGCACAGACAGATCAATCATTTTCAGGTCATAGCGGAACAGCGATACTTCGGTAATGTCCGTCCTTATAAAATTTCTTACCTCTTAAAGATAAGATCCACTCTTGAAGAGTGGAATATTCAAATAAATGAAAATTACAACGTTGTTGGTAGCTCATACCCAAGGCTGTACATTCAAAAAAGAAAAATGAAATAAGAGATCATATCAAAGACAATCAGAATTCCAAAGTGGAGATTTGGTCACAGCGTTTCAAAATGACTAACAAATTTCTGTGGCCCCTTTTAATTTGCATAAGTTTTACTCCGTACGGGGATGTCCAATTTTGCTCTGATACACCGAATGGTTTCTAATTACAGAACAATTATTTTCAATTTCCAATTAAATCTGCATCTATATCTATGTATAGCATCTTTAACAGATAGTATTCTATAAAAACAACAGCAAACATAGATGTTCTTTTCGATCTTATGTCAAATACCTCAATCAATCATTTCCAGCAAAGCTACTGTTACTTAAAAACAAAAGGAAAAGGAGAAAAATCGAGAATTAATCGAACAGAAGAGTAAACAGATAAAACAGATACTCAAACGGATTTTCTAACTTTAAGAAGCGAGTAGGTAAGGAAGTTAATCCATGCACTTCTTGTATTGTTGGAATAATGTTTTTATTTTAGATAATTGGTTATTCAGAGAGAGAGAGAGAGAAGAGTAAAATTGTTTAAGATTCTTCACTGATTTTTCAGCAGAGAAATCCTTTGACAAATGATGGATTTATACTGGAACAAGATACTGATCCGAACCGTACTGGGAAGCTCAATACACTATCCTGCTTGGGGGAAAAACAATCAGAAAGACTTTTTAAAAGCGCGATTTCTTCCACACGCCAGATTGAACTCCATTGAACTTGTGTGAGATAAACTAAATGGTAGAGTCAAAAAGAGAACGATTCGATCGATGTCATCCAGCCGTGGAACTGCTAGCGAGAGAGGAATACGGAGGATGACTCGCAGGCTAATACTTTTAAAAAGTTACTGAACAAAATTCTGAATATATATCTTTGGCAGTTACTCGCACGAAGCCGGTGCTGGATCTCTGTTTTCGTCATCACTAAAGCTCTTAGAGATCAAACGTCAAAATAGGATGGTCAGGGAATAATGATTTCACCAAAGTGTAAACGTGAACGGATGACGGCTCTAATCTAATTCCTAGGGCTGCCAATTTAAATAATTCTGATTTTGGCCGTTTGGGTAGATGGCACCGAGTGCTCTTATAGCTGGTCAGAGCCCGTCACTTGTTTCCAATACCTAACAGTTTTGACGACGCTGGGTAAAAGAGTAAATACATTCGTGATCCATCAAGTGATGGGTATGACAACGACAGCCTGGTGATGATGATTGAAAAGACCAAAAAAAAAAAAAAAAAGAAAACATTTCCTGAAACTAAAACCTGAAGATTCTAGGAGTTCGAAGAAAGTATGGTGCGGTCTCGGGGCGATAGGCCACGCAAGCGGAATTCCGCTCGACACGGTACTAAATCGACCAGAGACAAACTGGAGGCTGAACCGCCGGAATTAGGAACGGACACAATGACTGGGGGGGGAGGGGAGGGAACGACCGGCGCGCCATTCGGTCTGCAGCGGATATTCGCAGGAAAGCCTATTTATCTGACATTCTTTCACGCGTGTCGACTACTGAAGGAGAGCTGATGGCGATCATGGCGTCATAGGCAAATGCAAAACGGGCGCCACTGCGCATGACCGGGAAATGAGAGCGGACCGAAGTAACGCCAAATCCACTCGCCGGTTACTGTAGACCAAGTGTTCGGCGGCACAAGACTTTTGGGTTATAAGGGAAGGATAAAACTAACGTGATGCGTGGAGGGGGTTGGAAGCCTACGTGCAATAATGAGCCGAGTTTGAAGCATAATAGGAAGGTGCTTTTAAGGAGTAATATACCGAGGTGTAGAAACACACACAAACACTTCAAAGGGCGAAACGCCTCCTTTAAAATCAGTTCGCTTAAAGCGGAACTCGCGGATAGTTTGATGCTCTGTTTGAATATTTTATTGGCACGGTGTTTAGTTATTTGTTTAGGAGCTGACTTTCATCCTCTTGCTGTAGGAAGCCATAAAAATGCCGAAAACAATCGATTTCTGCCGTCAGTACGTCAGCGGGCACTGATCCCAACCCTGAGAGCTTCTCAGACTCCTGATTCACCGAGCGCCGGTGTCAAAAGAGCCGGTCTTTCGTGTTTCCTCGGCTACTCGAGAGGCTGAGAGAGGGGGAGAGGAGGAGGGAGACTTTGCGTCCGTCTTCAGTGGCTCTCCGGGCCCGCGAGTAAATCACCGCCAGTCTCTAAGGCAAATACGTCAAATGTATCAAAGAGCTTTTACGGCGAAACGAGGCTGCGAGGTCGCGGACGACGCAAACATCTTGAGTTGACAGGAACGGATGGATGTGGGATGGATCGATGGATCTCGGGTGCTGAAACCTCGGGGGGGAAATAGATGTTTGTCCGTTTCTTTTTTTCTTCTTCCCTTTCCCGCTACAGTAAAGAAAACCCGCCAGCTTCCGTAAAAGTCGGGATCATCTGATTTATCTTCGATCTGAAGTTTGACTTTCGTTCGCGACATCGTCGATATACGAAGTAGGGTCTGTAAAGTCCAAAGGGAATCTCGCAAGCCACTTCTAAGGCGTGCCGCAAGATGATATCTACGGATAACGAAGTCTCGCATCCTACTTTTAATTCATCTTGTGAAGAAAGATGCGAAGCGGTCGGATGCCATAGGAAACACTACAAAGGGTTAAGGAGCAGCTGACGTCATACATAGTCCGCGTACCCACCGGGGGTTATGCGTGAAGGTTCCGGAAGTCTAACGTCTGGAATGTCCCGGAAGGATGGTAAATCTTGGCTCCACGCCTTGCAGTCGATTGTAATTGTGCTGATGGCTCAAAAGAGATGCGGTAACGACTCTGTCTTCTGCGTGACCCGGAATTTGCTCGCGAATCTTGCGCCATCTTATCCAGGCAATTCTAACTAGCACTAGAACATCTTCAACGATTACCAGGGAGGTGGTCCTGCCAGCCATGGTTCCTCCGACGCCATCAGATTTCTGCTACCATAAGAATTGTGAGCAGCATAGACTTTTTTTCTGAGCTTCGAGGAAAGGAACTCGTTGTAATAGACCGAGTTCTGGTCACCGGGACTGCCAATCGTGGCGGCCAAGCCGTGTCGTCGTAAAGAAGATGGGCTTGAAATATCCAACATCAAGAGTCTGAAAGCATTTACAGACAGAGACGCTTAGTTTGCATGGTATAGGTGCCTGCCGGTTTCGGATTGGCATAAAAATAAGCTTTCTTGTGAACAGAAGAAGACCCGATGATACGAGAAGAATACGCGATAGCAACTCAGCTACTTTGAAATGCTTTGGACGCATTAGCTAACGATATCTGAAGAATAGCGAAACAATTAGAGGGATCACAAAACCCGATAGAGGGCGAGAAAGACAAATGATTGTTGCTACCCAAGGAATCGAGTAGACGTACGCGTCACTATTAATCCCCATCCATCCATTTCAAGCTCAAAAGGTGTTGGGAAGCTGGTTACTGTGCCTGTTTACTGTATCTACCCCCCCCCATAGTATATAAGCAGCCCAGACATGGTAGAGTTTTATATATTTTATAAAATATCGAAAGTTTGGAAGATGTGTAGGGACGGACCCTCCTTCGTAGAACCAGACTGGAGGGAGATGGTTAGTTGTCGATGAGCGCCAAGTGAAATTCTATCGCTTCTTCTGTGTTGTCAGGGCCGTGTAGAGAACCGGATGCAAGCTTTTATGGTTTTTTTTTTAAAAAAAAGACGAGAAAAGGAGTCTAGATGTCTTACATGCAAGAGACATGTTTACCTATCCAAGAAAGCAACGCCATGAGTTATTTCGGAAGAATTGCTGTTGGGTGTAGTGGTAACAGCGCCGACACGAAGCGGCCTAAAGCTGGCTGTGGAATCACAAACCTCAGAGACCTTGCGTCGTCGTAGCCGTTCTGCCAAAGGCTTTTCTCGCGGACCGTGTTTCTCCCCATCCATTCAATGGGGGAGGGTGTTCTTTCATCCGCTTTCGTTTTAAAGTGGAGAGTCCACTGCAACCCCCGGAGGGTGGCAAATCTCTGGTTTGCTTTCGCTGTTTTCTCCGGTGGTCCCCAAAAGCATCGTTTGGGCTGTTCGCCGTCGTAAATAGAGAGAAACGAGTGGCAGTTTCGTCCCGTCGGTGACCCGGCCCAGCCTAGCCCCAGTCTTCCGTAGGATTCGGCGGGGCCGATGGTCTGAAAATCCCAGCAACGCATTAAAAGAGAAACAAAGGCTGAGGTCATCATCCCATAAAACGGGCACCGGCCAGGCTTGATTTATAATGATCTATGCGGGATCTTCGTACAGCAAGCGATTTTATATTAAGGCGAGCGAGGAAACCGGATGGAAAAAAAAAGGCTGTCATTTCCCTTTTCTTCTTAATTCATTTGGTTTTGTTGATTCGGCCAACGAACGAGATAATCAGGCATATTTATTCTAGGCAATATTTCCGGTGTCATGCACTCATCTTTTCCACGTGACTAAAGATTCGCGTGGCCTATTTGACGACCTGCCAGAACACCAGATAACCATCATCACACAGCTCTGGAGTTTTAGAAAAGGCTAGAGCTTTTCTTCTTACTTCTCCTGGCTCCCTTATACTGAGCATTAGTATTAACCAGAATGTTACAGCTGCAGACAAAGGGAAACAGACTACTAGGAGTAATGAGAGAGAGAGAGAGAGAGAGAGAGAGATGACGTCAGTACAGGGAGAGAGATGGAGACAGATGACGTCAGTACAGAGAGAGATAGAGATGATGGATGGAGAGAGAGAGAGAGAGATGGAGACAGATGACGTCAGTACAGGGAGAGAGATGGAGACAGATGACATCAGTACAGGGAGAGAGATGGAGACAGATGACGTCAGTACAGAGAGAGAGATAGAGATGATGTATGGCGAGAGAGAGAGATAGAGAGAGAGAGAGAGAGAGAGAGAGAGAGAGAGAAGAGAGAGAGAGAGAGAGAGAGAGAATCTTCGTAAACTAAAATATGTGATATACAGCTCTTCTCGGATAACTCACTTGTTGGACATCATCATTAATCGATAAAGCTATTGAAATATTTTGTTTCGATTTGTTTTTACGCTGCTGCATGCAAACCGCATCAGTTCTTATCAGTGCCCCTTTCTCTTTTGTGACGTGTGTTGCTGTATAACACACTTTTCGCGCAGGCCCGGAACACCGCCTCTGTCTACCACTGGTACACTGATAGTGTATTCGCCGGCCAGTGTCAACACGGTGTTTCTAAGCCGCCACAAAGATAGAGAAAAACAGCTTTGTTGAATCACAACAGATGAAAGCGGAAGCCGCCATTGTCGTTAATCTATCCGTGCACCACATTATCTTCCCGTCTGCGGCCATTACTCCACGCTGCTTCACCCGTCTGTGAATAAACTGCTTTCAGGTGGCGCGGAAGCATCTGTTGTACTCTGACAACTTTCATTAACTCGCCTCGTCCACTGTTATCAAACATTTGGATTTATTTCGCATCGATTCGCGCCCGGCCCGCAGCCCAACCGTAATAAATATTTTGGACACTCTCCAATGCACGGAAACCAAGAAAGTGGTTCTGGAAGCTTTTTCGCTCTTCTGCTATGTGAATGAACTTTCGATGCTGCTTCGTTTGGATCGTGATGTGCTCGGCGCTCATTTGAGGGGACGGGAAATTTTCCGAGTCTCCTTTCTTCCGCCCTTCTCTTCTTTTCTCAAAGGGATCCAATTTTGTCGTATGTCGGTCAAGTCTTCGGATGCCTACCTGTGCTACAGGTCGGCGCGCACTGATCTCATAGGCCTTGTAAGGATTTCAACTGCATTAAAATTAATCGAATCAACAGCTGACGTTATAAGTGTAAACGTAATTGTGAATCTTGCTCCTTGATTCCGAGGTCTAAGAACATCTCTCAGCGGTGAGCGAGAACGGACGGGTGTGGGGTAGCGACCACGCAAGGTACTAATGATCATCAGGGTGCGAGCCAGTCACGAGTTGACTCTACCACGTGTACCATGGAAAACCCTGTTAGTATCCTTCATTTATAGATATGGGTATAAAAAAAATTTAAAAAAAAAAACAAACAGGGGCCGCCCGATTTCGAATTAAAGAACAATGACCGGAAATAACTACTCGATAATCATAAATAATTTAATAATGAAATGCCGGAGTTATCGTTCGTTTCTTGGTGTTTTAAAGCACCAGTCGATACACAGCCGAGGTCAAAAGTTCTCCGCCACCCTAGAACTTTCTACTTTTTCTTGGAGAAGTCGAGTAAACCTCCCCAGCCGAATTTGCATAATGGCGTTACTTCCGTTAAGCGGTCACAGCCACGTGGTTTTCCCACGCGCTTAATGATCAGATCTGTGAAATTCGACAGTTTGAAATCTAACGCGGAAGTGCAAGATTTCGGGGGAAAAGACCTCGTGACGTCGGTCGGAAGGGGTCGCGGGTGTAGCGTCAGGTCACGTGAGCGTGGATATGAAGACGGACTTTGTTGGTGATACTTATAGAATAACGGGGGAAACCTTTGGCCGCGGTTGTTTATATGAATCGGATTCTTGTTTAATACAAATGAAACGTGAACATTTTGTTGGTTTTTTTTGTATAGATTTTTCGATCTCTTATACCGGATGATGTTATTTTTATTGCGATATAAACGGAATCATTAGATCTTTAGAGACAATGGAAGGTTCTCTTAAATACATAGCTGGCAAAGCCGACGTATTTCGTGTTTGTCCGGCAGTGAACCGGTCTCCCAACGTCCAGGAACTACACGAGGTTTCATCTGAAACCTCGCCTCTCCGCCTCTTCTCAATAATTTTGTAGATCAGATCACACGAATGTTCGAGCGTAGACATATTCCAGGCCGCCGGAAAAAAGATAAACAAATCCCGTTTGTTTTAATATCTTTTGTACGGTCTCACCGCAGTCGTATCGGGCTGGAGACGAGAGAAGATGGGATTCTGAATCGATTACCGTCGAAGTAAAATCGGTTTGTTGTATTGGCCTCGATATCCGCCGGAAAGAGTCCATTTAATTTGCATTAAATTTTCACCAGAGTTGAGAACGAAGGGTTTGTATTTTTTAACAGTTTAACCGGCTAGGAAACTCATAAGATTGACTCTTTTGCTTATGTACCATATTTTTTTCAACGACAGGAACTTATTTCAGATGAAACCAGACTAAAATAGCACGGCCGTATGGCATCCGGCCCCAGATCTAATTTGAGCAATCATCCTGGTATGAACTAAAACGGGCTTGCCTTGTCTTCTTGTTGTAGAATTTGAAATCTAGCGACAACGACGCAGACATTTAAAAAAAATTTACCCGCAGACGATTTCCGGAGTCGTCGCCCGGTGACAGAAGAAAACTGGCGTTTTGTGTAGACCGCTGGAGTTTCGCATAATGGACGCAAGCCACATATATTCTACTTTCGATTTTATTACCTGGGCTGAGTCATTTCTTCGTTTAGCAACCAGCAGATAGAATTTAACGACTTGTGCTGCTATAGGTACTGCCGCTTTGTCGCTGATGATTTTATTATTGTTTAATTTTTATTTTTTGGATGCGATCGTAAGTCATCATGAACTTCGTCGTTCAACGTAAAGAGCAGAGGGAGTATTGAACGCAGCTCTGCGAATCACATCTCGCCCGGTCAGCATATTATATTAACGCAGACATTATATTTGTTCCAATCCCTATGGCTTCTGATAAAATAATATCGCATAACAAATGCGGATATCAGTCTACTCCATGATACAAATTGCAGCCCAATTTATTGTTTCAGAATGAGCTGTATGCAAGAATCTGGAGAGGGGGGGTGTACAATAAACCGGTACTGATGGCAATAGACAATGGTAATCGCATTCCAGGTGCTAACGTTTCTCCAGGAACAGGAAAATACACATCAGCGCGAGGTCGGTCTCGATAGACGTGTAGCTGCCCGAAAAACTCCTTTGAGAGGAAGAATCGACCAAATACGGTTAAAATATAGATAGTGGAAATGAAACAGTTGAATGACCTAACCTGGAAGAAGATGCCCTTATGGATGAGTCCAAGTTTTATACCGTTCGGAAATAATCGACGCAGTTTGTTCGAAGAGAGACTGGAGAAGCGGGCATAGCAATCAACGTAACACAGCTACAGTGAAGCTTGGGAGTAGATCACTATAAACATGGGGGTGAGGTGTCAGTCAGGGTGTCGGTGGTTTATATCAAATCGAACGAAAATACACTGACTGCCAAAAGGTACAGGCAGGGTTCTCACTCATTATGCCACGAAAACATCTCGTCGGGCGGGAGATTCATCTTACCAACGTGACAACCACCTAAATAATACATACAGTGTAATGAAAAGCCACCTGGAAAGTAAAGAGGCTGAAGGAACTATCACAAAGATGACCTAGCCCGTACAAAGAGAAGTCCCGATATAAGCATCGTTGAGGCTACAGGAGGTTATGTGGTTGCTGAGAAAGTAAAATGACAACCAGACACCTTGGATGAATTATGCAAAGTGATACATAAAATTTAGAACAACATTCCCCAGTCATTCCTCGATAAGCTGTATGGGAGCATAAATAGGTTGTCTTGCTCTCTGTTTAAGGCATAGAATTCACATACAAAATAATTATACACTGTATAATGCATTCCTTTTGTTTTTTGTGAAATTTTGATAATAACGATGTATTATTAACATCTCTCGGTTGCAATTACTCACTATTTGCGTGCATTCGCGCGAGCTTCGTCAATTATTTCCAATGCTATATGTATTGTGCTTCATTTGGGTCGCAGAGAAATGGTCACATTCCCAGCTACTTTGTCCATCGTTAACTTCTGCGGGCATAATCACTCCACAAGTCAGTTATTTTGTTATGTTTTTACAAACTAAATTAACATAAGACTTGCTCACTTTAGCAATAAGTCGAAAAAAAATTTTTTGTATTGTTCAATGGTGAAGCGATATCAGCTAAGCTCTATATCCGAACTGGCTACGCCAGGTCACGCGATGTCACAGGAAGCTGACGAGACTTACGTCACGAGTCAACCTTTCCGGTTTAGAAGCGGACCAAAAAAAAAAAAAAAAAAAGGCCAGTTAGGGAGAGAGAAATTAATTCCAGTCTCGACAGTTTTCCTGCCAGGAAGCACACTGGGGAAATTTGTTTGAAAGTTAGTTAAATAAGTCGGGACAAAATTGCAGAGTCTCCCAGGTAATCAACTGATTGGTGGTTCATTTACAAAGAACGCTCGTATGTCATTCTAATTTTGCTTTCCTCTCTCCTCTCTTCTCTCCATCTCTCTCCATCTCTCTCTCTCTCTCTCTCTCTCTCTCCACGTCTCCTCTCTTTTTCACATTCACGGATAAATTCTAAGTTTAAGACACCTGTTGTCTACGTCCCACAGCCAAGTGAAGTCAAGAATCTCTCCAGTTCCCAAGACAACAGCAGCATCATCAGAGTTTATAGTTAAAAGAGCCCAGTCGAGGAGAACATGGATACTGAAAATGAAGCTGCCCAGATCTGTTCAGTCCTCAGCCATTGTTTTTAATGACACCATGACTTTACAGTTATTACTACCTGCTCGATTTTGACAGATCGTTCAGTCCAACACTGCCAGCTTGGCTATGTTGTCTCTGCGCCAGTTTAGTGAGGAAAACCAGATTGATGCTCTTTCTCAGGCACACGTTTCCTGTGGTTTTCTAAAGTGTATCAGTGTAGCCACGAAAAGGCAGCAGCAGAGATATTTGGCCAGTCAAGTAGATGAATGCAACTGAACAAAATTTGCCTATTTGTAATATGATATGTAGCTATTAAATGTCCAGGTGGGGATAACTAGTATAGAGAACCTTCATGTCGATCCATTTATCTGAGCTGAGGCTGCTCAGAGAGTAGCAAGAGTAAACAACAGGTTGACAAGGATCTCGATGTTTCTCTTGCCAATATTATCGCGAGGTTTACTGAGACTAATGTTACTGTTGCGCCAAAGCTACCTGGTAGCATCGTCTGTGCAGCATAAATAGGCTAAAAGAACCAGTTCATCTCTATCGCCACCAGCTTAGCTACAGATGATTTGAAAGACGTAAGAAGACTCTACAGTCCAGTAGGAATAAAGTCTGGCGAGATCTTCGAGCATTGGCAACGCGTACCCTTCTCAAGTGAGTCCAATTAATAATAACTGGCTGCTAAAATATTATGGTAGGACACTGTAGAATGTAAGAGAGGCAACAGGAAGTCTTCAGAACTTATTTATTATTCTTTGAATGACAAAAAAAAATTAAAATCGAGCCTATTAAATGTATTCTATCTGCGTCATCTGTCTGGCTTGGCGAAACATCCAGGCAAATACTACTGATTTGTTTAAAATTCATACCCTGGTGTCTAATTCAAAGTGCTTTTATTTATCTTGTGTGTACGGACTCCAGTTATATCTGACACGCGACTGGTATTTAAAAATTGGCGTTTTTTTTGTTTTTTTACCAAATAAAAAAAATATTGAATACTCTAATCATATCATCTCAAAAATGTCCATGGACTAAACTAGATAGGTAACCTAAGTTTTTTTTTTTTTAGTTTTCTACATAAACGAGACCATTATTAGTCACCCTAGTAGATCTCTGACCATTTGTATCTTTGGCCTGGTCAGAATTCCATGCCTGCACGCCACACACACAAAGTGGTATAATTAATGTCTTACTGGAGGGATCAAGAACTTTACAGTTCGACTAAGCTTTCTATCGACCTTAAGCCGCACCAGTCCGTTACTGCTACATTGGTGGCGCCATCTAGCGCATACAAGTAGCTCGCTTCAGCCGCACCAGTCCGTTACTGCTACATTGGTGGCGCCATCTAGTGCATACAAGTAGCTCGCTTCAACGTTTCTGAGTCTAAGATGTCTGAACTTGGAAACAGATATTCGCAAATTATTGCCAGCTTCCGCCGGTGGCGCCATCTAGTGCACACAAGTAGCTCGTTTCAACGTTTCTAAGATGTCTAAACCTGTTCACAGTTATTAGCAAATTATTGTCAGCTTCTTGGTCCCAGACTCCGACCGAATACCGAGTCTCGGCTTTAACCCTGGCACCGCCATACTTCGCAAGGCTTCACAGAAAACGACCTCAATAATTACAGGTGTCGCTCTTGCGAAAACAAAGAGTATATTTAAATAGCAGTGACAAAAATCAACACGGCAGGGGGGAAGCAAAACGAGACTGCCTCTCATCTGGTCCCGACAGCGACACGGAAGAGATCGCTTTAGCATCTCCGAGTCTCTGTAGTTACTCCGATTCTCCGGTATTAGTGTCCAGTTCGGCGCTATTCTGAGGTCTTCTCCACAAACCCACTTCGTTCCAAGCGTGGAACCCGCACCGTCACTTGGTTACCTCTTTTCCGCCAATCGACCAAGAAGAAATGTTCACTTCCCGAAATCAATCGCTTCTCAGTATTGGAGAATCGGTTGTGTGTGTGTGTGTGTGTGTGTGTGTGTGTGGTTGGTTTGTGTGTGCGGGTGTGGGGTTGGGGCTGGAAACACCCGGAAGACATTTCTTCAAGATACAACACGGAAGTCGAAGGAACCCCCTTCCGGCGCCCCCTCTGTCGGTAGGTTTTAATAGTTCGCCGCTGTGTTTACAGAATTTCTTTCAAAACGAAACTGAAGCTGAGTCACAAATTCTAACTTCCATCCGGTGTTCGCCACGTTAGGTTTTACCTGACAGCCGTTTTTCTGTTCCCTGGTTACTCTCAGATGTTAGCATTACACCCTATCCACGCCCGACATTTCTTCGAAAAACCGACTGAGTCATCGATACGACGCAGTAAAGAGGCGATGGAGCAATCAATTCTTTAATAAACCTAATGCGCAGTTTAAAAAAAAAATTCAATTACTCTAGGATATTTAAACAAACGAATAAAGCGGGGAAAGAACGTCGCCCTGAGGGAGCCCAAGGAAATCTGGAAAGGAGTCATGCCAGCATTGTACCAGGCAGGTGGAGGTAATCAGATCAAGAAGCGGTGTCGCTTGTGATCTGCATGCCGATATTAAGTTTCCAATGCGAAAATTCCCAGTTAATGCCAAATTTTTCCATCTTATAATAATTCCTGTTGATACCGTCAGTCGTTTTTAATTAATACACAAGAACCAGAGTGTTCGGTTGTAACACACACCTCTTCAGCCCTTGGGATACTTCTGGAATTGAGATGCTCTGATGCTGAAGACAAGCTGCTCTTGGGTCACCCTTATTTAATGAGAAAGAACGCAATATCCTCTTAATCTCATAAAGTCGGACTGTCACCTTATCGTGTAGCCATTAATTATTGAGATATACCGTACATGCCAAACAAAACAAAAAAAAAAAAGAGGGGGGAGGGGAGAGAAGACAGGTTGTTGGCTGAATTATAGAGCATTTTGTTTCTTCGTTTGTCTATTCACTGCTGGTTGTGAAAGACATTACGTCGTCTTATCACCGGTTGAAATGTGGTGTGCGTGCGCATATCTGAGATATCTCGAGTCTGCTGGAAGACATTTGACTAATAACCATAGAACTTTAGAAATTCTTGTATAATAGAAACAGCCTATTCTACGCCAACATGAAACACGAACGCGCATAAACTAGACTAAAAATATATAATTTATTTAAAAAAAATATATATTTATTTTAAGGGAACAACAATATGGAAACACTATTACAAGAAATAGCCTGTAGTAGGTTATGAGGAATTCTTGGCTAAGCGAACTTCCCCTACCCCGGGGTGGGACATAAATTATGGAAACAGAAAAGTATGCGGTGATGTTCAACTCGAACGGTAAAAGAAGTACAAGGAATATTCCTTCCGCTTCATGTCTCATTCCAAGCGATCTAAATGAACCAGGTTTTGTATTCCAACGAAGCAACAGCAACTCCAAATAGGCAAGCAATCTTCAATGAGCGTCTAAGAAAGAGCTGTCTTGGATAGGTTAAAAGTTATAAATTCCCTCGGCGGGCGTAGGAAATCTTAGCCAGGGTGTGATACTGTCAATTGTTATGTTTTCGACTTGGTAAGTGGCATTTAGGTGTCAGCTTTACCGTTGTGCATATTTTAATTGTTCTTTTATTGGGAGAGAGAAGAGAGCGGAGCGAGCGAGAGAGAGAGAGAGAGAGAGAGAGAGCGAAAGAGAGAGAGAGAGAGATGGTGAGAGAGAGAGAGAGAGCGAGAGAGAGAGAGCCAGAGAGAAGAGAGAGAGAGAAGAGAAGTGGTAGTTCCTTCTTCCCACCGTGGGATCTGCTTAAACGTAAGATGCACCCTCGAGGGGGCGGCGCCTCCTCACGCCGCAACCGCACATGCGTGGCCGGTCTGCTGTTTCACAGCACCGGGGGAACTTTGGGACCGTGTATCTGGTATCCAAACTCTCCCCGTCGCGCTGGTAAGAAAACGCATCCCTTACGTTAACCGACAGCGCACAAATTTGTAAACAAATCCGACACCGGCACTAATCCCCGCCGCAACCCGCTGTTATTTATCAAATATCGTGAAGGGCTACTGCCAAGATTAAGGGGATGTTCACGTTTCTCGAACAGCCAGCCAGCCATCCGTTACACCGCGATTTACATGAGAACTTATACGCCGACCATGGAAGCGAGGCTAAATAACGGTCAAAGAAATAGCGCGGCAAGTGTCTGGACCATCTCAACACGGAAGAAGCTGCTGCTCTGGTGTTCTGACAACTTATGCTGATAGTGGGTGTATTCTCTAAGGAACTTCTAACGCTTACGCCGTAGACAAGAGTAAGAATTGAAGTTAATTTTCCTAACTTTCTCACGGTTTTCTTTGAAACCTTACAAATAGCCGGTTAGGCGGAGTCTAGGAGCAGCTTGACGATTGACAGAAATATTAAAAATAAAAAACAAACAACTAATGGTTATTATTTTTCGTACTTTCATTTTCATTTTGCTGTCCAAAGAGCTAAACATGTGAGATACAGAGAGAAGGAAACGAACTCTGAGAGGTTATCTGTTACCGTGTGGTCCTGCTTTGTGACCGGTAGGGAGAGGGTGGTTACTTGAGGGGGTACAGATGGATTTTGAAAAGTAGTGTGAGTAATGTTTTTCCTGGCTTTGTACTGATGAAGGTCAGTAATTTCGCCAGAGTTACCTGCCTGTAGACGCCCGACTATCCGCGGTTGGCGTTACTGTCGATAGTATCTGAGAAATGAGCCTCACTACAGTCACGGGAAGTCATTTCCACCGGAGTTA
This sequence comes from Nautilus pompilius, assembly GCA_018389105.1. NCBI lineage: Eukaryota > Metazoa > Mollusca > Cephalopoda > Nautilida > Nautilidae > Nautilus > Nautilus pompilius. The sequence goes on from JACATO010001538.1 coordinate 40,171, forward strand.
CCTGCCTGTAGATGCTCGACTATCCGCGGTTGGCGTTACTGTCGAAAGTATCTGAGAAATGAGCCTCACTACAGTCACGGGAAGTCATTTCCACCGGAGTTACCTGCCTGTAGATGCTCTCGACTATCCGCGGTTGGCGTTACTGTCGATAGTATCTGAGAAATGAGCCTCACTACAGTCACGGGAAGTCATTTCCACCGGAGTTACACTGCCTGTAGACGCTCGACTATCCGCGGTTGGCGTTACTGTCGGATGTATCTGTGAAACGAGCCGGGCTACAGCTCATTCTAGATTATGTGTTTTCATAATTCGTGTCTCGTGAAGAAAACCTGATGGATAATCTGTATACTTAATCTCTGCGATTGGATCCTCTCCACGTTATTATACTAATAGTACGAACCGCCTCTTCTAAGGCTTGAATATGTGAATTTCTAGTTTCCTTTAAATTGTTTGTTTCTCTAGCGTTGTAGATGTGAATCAGGCAATGGTAGGGGCAGAAGCCTGATAAAGCCCATCTCTGACGCATCGAGCCGCCAGAGTAGCTCGAGACTGTTGTGGCAGGTAAGGGTAGGAAATATTGTATAACTGGGGGAAAACTCCCGCGGCCGAATCTGCTTCCCATAGCGAGGGAAACAAATACATCTACAACTCGCACGAGGAACTCATAAACGTAAAGTTTGTTTCTTTGATTTTTTTTTTTTTTTGACCTGCGGTGCCCTTTTACGGACCCCAGCCAGTCAACTAGCGGCGATCCGGCTATCATCGCACTTACGGTAGCAGGACAAATGTACGGTCCTGCCTCTGATGTGTAGTTCGCATGCTGTCACCCCCCTCCCCCTACTGAGGTCACGTGGGCCGGCGTGCTGTTGTATTCCACGCATTAGTGCAAGTCAGTTACAAATGGAGAATAGGTGAAAATCTCTCATATGTGGGATAGAGGGTTAAAAAATTTTAATGAATCGCTTAATAGCAATAAAATAAGATACCATCTGAAGTAACACACAAACAAACTTAGCCATGAAAGTTCTGTCACCTTAACTATTCTCTGTTTTTGCTCGATGAAGTCGAATCAGACCAGCTGAATGTGCATATAATAATAATAATAATATTATTTAATATGATTATTATTATTGTTGTTGTTATTATATTATTTTTATTGTTGTGTTGTTGTTGTTATTATTATTATTATTATTATTATTATTATTGTATTGTTGTGGTTGTTATTTTATTATTATTCTTATTAGTATTATTATTATTATTATATTATCTTATTAGTGTTGTTGTTGTTGTGTTGTTGTTGTTGTTGTTGTTATTATTATTATTATTCTTATATTAGTATTATTATTATTATGCTTATTATTATTATTATTATTGTTGTTGTTGTTGTTTGTATTATTATTATTATTATATTCTTATAATTATTATTGTTGTGGTTGTTGTGTTGTTATTATTATTATTATTTTATTATTATTATTATTATTATTATTATTCTTATTGTTGTTGTTGTTGTTGTTATTATTATTATTATTATTATTTTATTATTATTATTATTATTATATTATTGTTGTTGTTGTTATTTATTATTGTTATTATTATATTATTATTGTAGTTTTTTATATGAAAAAAATGGCCAAAAATTGTGAAAGGGGACAAATCCAGCGGGTAAAATACTCGATTCCCTAAAGACTGTAGTTACAAGTTAGGACGACAGGTGGGGGGGCTCGAACAGAGCAGGCACTTTTACAGGGGTGGGGGGGCCTCACGGGCACAGACAGCCTCGACCCGGAGCCGACCTCCTTTTCTTTGCCCGCGCTGCTGCCATAAAGGAAATTTTCTCTCCCCAAGTTCAGAGCATAAACAATTCCCGATAACAGCGCGCGCGAGTGTGGGGGTGTGTGGGGGGGGGGGCCCTTCAGGGTAAAGTATTTGAATACGTTTGTGCTTTTGTTAGTCTCGACGGACGCCGCCTGCAGCTACTAAATAGTAAGGGTCATAATTACAAATAAGCTCGGCTGGATATCAGAAACCGACTTTTTTTTTGGTAACGGAACCGTTAACGAGTGGAAGAATTTAGCGCCGAGTGCAGTTGATAGTGACAACGTTAGCCAGTTTAAGAACTGTGCTGATGCTCATCTGCCTCTTCCGTGGATTGGATCCTTACCGCCCCATAGCAACCGCGCTGTCTGACATTCCCCGATATTAAACGATGCTAAGCATGCCGAGGTCAGCTCCAGGGTCATAGATTCGCGACCTCGCAGTGTGACTGTCCTACTGGCGGTGGCTTCTAGCTGGGATTTAATTCATCCATGGAACCCCGGATATCAGACAGGTCGAAGTGGCGGCCGTTTCAACCCTAATCGCGCGCAGCCGCTCGGACTTCCCTCCTTGCAGATTCTCACCTGTGCCGGCTGGGGAGGACAGTCCGCCCGATCGCGGGTGAGCTCGTCGGAAATGGGCGGTGTGTGTGTGTGTGGCGTATAGTTTTCCCACCCAAGTCGAGGAGCTGGACCTCGTCTCGGGCCGCCGCCAGGTGACTTCCGGTGACCGAGGGGACGACCTCGGGCTGGCATTGTTTACCTGCCGCCCACTTTGATCTGACCGCGCAGAAATCTGGCGAGGTCGGAGAGCTCGCTCAGCCGTCCCTTTCCGGTCTGTAATAAACTACACACCTACGAATGTGACATATTTGTTACTCGGATAAAGAACGAGGGTGCGGTGGATATTTGGGTGGGAGGGGCTTGGAGATAGCAGGTACAGTACACGTCATCATCGCGAGTGCATTGGCGGATAACTGCAGACGAGATGAATCACAAGTACGCAGGCCGGTCGATCGGAAACTTTGAAAGTCAAATGATCGAAGTTTAAACCGCTCTGAACCCTATTACACCCGCTTACCGAGCATATCCCGTACTTGGCTGCTGCGTCTATTTACTCAGGTGAAGTCCAGAACTCCGTGAAGCGTTTGAGTGGCAAGACACCCGTAAGGGTTGAAACATTTCGATATTTAATTGATTTTACCTTTCATGATTTTAATGGTAATGCTGAGAGAGAGAGAGAGAGAGAGAGAGAGATGGGAGAGATGGAGGGAGAGAGATGGGAGAGATGGGAGGAGAGAGAGAGAGAGATGAGAGATGGGAGGAAGAGAGATGGGAGAGATGGGAGGAGAGAGAGATAGAGAGAGGGAGAGATGGAGAGGGATGGAAGGAGAGAGAGAGAGAGAGATGGGAGAGATGGGGGGAGAGAGAGATAGAGAGATGGAGAGGGATGGAAGGAGAGAGAGATGGGATGGGAGAGACGAGATAGAGAGAGGGAGAGATGGGGGAGAGAGATGGAGAGGGATGGAAGGAGATAGAGAGGGAGAGAGAGAGAGATGGGATGGAGAGACAGAGTATCCACTTTAAATATTTATAAATAAACACTTTACTCACACGATTCGTGGTCGAGACATGTTGACTTGGCAAACTTTTCGCTGCAAGTTCAGACGACCGGCTGGCGGATCTGCACCCCAGGTAACTAATTAATTGGGTCACCAAGCCTGACCTACTTCAGCGCCGAGTCGTCCGCCGACCGCTCTGATGATAAGTGACTCACCCCCCCAGTGTCACGCAGACCCAATTAAAGGTGCCTTCACCGGATGCCGGTTTCTTTTCTAAAAGAAATCGCTTCGCACCTGAAATGTCTGAGGCTTATAGACGGGAAGCGGAATGGATAGCACAGCACACGGGAGATGTACTGCAGCAGAACCAGTAGTCTCAGCGTCGCAGAGGATGATTCTCTTGGAGGGGCACATATTCCGAGTACGGGCATGAGCGTTCATTGCGGCTCCCCCGCCGCCCCGCTGACCGATGCAAGCCCACAGATCCCACGGACCGAGCCTACATTTCAGCAGCAGTTATTCCTTCCGCGTGGGTGGACGTCTGTAAAGTGACGTTCAGCGCGAGGAGTTTAAACCGTCACTTACCCCCACACACACACCCACCTCTGCCCACCCCACCACCACTCATCAGCCGCTATACAGGACACGTTTCTCTTCGATCAACTCGATTTCCACGGAAGCCCCTATAAATTCCGCAAGTTTTATTTGCTCTCGAAGGAGGAAGAGCCCGTGACAACTGGGCGGGGCACTTTAAATCGGCCTGCGCTGCCCAAGCGGTAAATCTGTCACGGGGGGTGGTGATTGGGGAGAGGGGAGTCTGCAGCAGGATACAGACCGAGGCCCCTTTTATTGTAGTAAAAATCCTCCCCGAATCGCACTTGATATTCTAACAACCGCCGCGTCACCGGCCCTTACACCTGACCAACATAAGGAAAGCTTCGCCACAACGTCTGTCATTCCTGGACACTAACCCGGCAATCTGGTATGGTATTTCTAGTAAGAGAAACTTAGTACCGGAACTAAATTCTGAGCAATTTTATGGGGGAAAAAAGAACAACAAAAAAAAACAATTATTCATCAAGAAGCGACGGCGGTCTTTGATGATGACGTAACAAGCGGTTAAATCACCCAATCAGCTCTCGCCTCGTTACAGAAAGAAATCTATACTTTCGATTTGCTTGCATCCCACTCGCTAATTAGTAAAGGACAATTTTCATCAGGGCTTAATAAAAAATATATAATTACAATTAGCATAAAACCTCTTAATGGTCATAAGGAAATTCTGATTTTTCTCAACTTCCACCTAATTTTTGTAAAAAATAACAATAATTAGTTTATTTGGAACTCTTGGTTTTCAACTATTCTTGCGCGCAGTGGGCCGGTACAACGAAGGGGTCTCGGGCTGACAAAGAGCCGAGGGATGATGCGACACCTACAGTGGCCCAAGGCGAACTGTAATTCCTTCGAGGAAGTTCACCGTCGCTCCTTCGTTCAGCGTCAGAACGGTCTCTGGGGTGGGGGGGGGGGTTGGTTCGATCAGCCGACGGGACCAACCGGTGGGAGAGGGCACGGCGGGGTATTTAGACGAGAAAGGGTATTATAGCACGACATAGCGGTTTTGGGAAGAGAGGGCCCTTTTAATGCAAAAACACCCCGAATCTATGCCAACGACAGAAAAGGCTAACACACCGCCGGGCGATTAACCACCCACCTCCCGTCGGGTCTCGCGTCTCGGGCTCAAGAGACAGAGGCCGAGGCCTGCCCGCCCCGCCCCTTCTCAGAAAGCGGGTCTCGCGACAGGTCCCGGTAGTTTCACCTTCATCCTCTTGGACGCGAAAGGAAACCGGAGGCAATTAGCCGTGACGGCAAGTAATGTGGGATGCCGCTGTAATAGCGACCAAATTATTTTCACGGATGGCTCGGGTATAATCGACGGCAATGTTGGTCGCCGCGGTCTCGTCGGGTGACGAGACTATAGACGCGAATTTCCGCCGCCGCCCCCAGACTCTTCGTTGTTCACCCCGGCGGGTTTAAATGGCGCAGAATATGTAAAAAAAAAAAGAAAAGAAAAATGCAAAGGATCTCGGTCACGTGAAAAGGAACTGAACATCGTCTGGCGGAAATTTGTTCTTTGTGCTTAGAAAAGAAATCCAATAAATTTCCTATTTCTTTAGCATGTAATAAACCTCATTGAGCTGTGGCGATATATATAATAAAGCGAGACAAAATCGTATTTTGCCTGGAGTCAAGTCAAGAAATACATTAACGCTATTACGCCCGTGTTAGTAGAGAAGAGCGGAGTTGCAAGCAGCAGAGGCAGGCTGTAGCGCTGGCAATACCTCGTGACTACGGGTAGGATTTTGGCAGTGTTCAGGCCTTGTTGGATTTAATCAAAAGAACCCCCTCATCCCCTCATTCCGTATGCTCCTCACAATGGGATCAGTTTCATTTGTACACTGTAAAAGTGGATATTTACCCATTGAGAAGTTTTGCTTTACTTCTCACCTGTTTAGACTTCTGGTGATTTTTGCGCCGTATTGTATGATGTCGAGCCGTGCACGATAATAGCGTACCGCCGTCTCGGGACATGTGCAGGTGATCCGTGAGGGGGAGCTGGTTGTATCCGCACGTACATAAGTATTATGGTCGGTAAGTTAGTTCGTGGGGTGTTTGTTTCGACGATTCGAATTAGATACTGATGGAGTTCTCATAGTAAAATCGAAACCGATAAAGGCGCCGTTGTGTCATTCCATTTGCTGGTCTTGTTTGTTCAAGAGATTCCAGCCTCCAGAGAAGAGAAAGTTAAAAAAAAATACAAACTTCCAGTAAGAATTTAATGTCTTTAGGCTTCCCAATTTTATTCTAATGGCTCCTTCGTCCACGATATTTTATTTCTAATAATTCAGCTGGATTATCTTTGTAGAGCCCAGACACTATTTATAGAAAGAAAATAAATATAAAACTATGCAACAACAAAAAAAAAAAATCAAAAAAATGTGTCAGATATTTTCTTTGGATTATCTCCTAAGGACTCCAAGACATTCGCTCTTGAGCCTGGCAAAGGACACCACATCAAAGCTCCAGATTCTTGGCAAGTCAACGGATGTGCTGGGCCAAATTGACTGAACAGATTCATGAAGCGTCACCCGACTGTATCAGCCAGTGCACCGGAAGCCACCAGTTTGTCACGAATAACAGGGACACGTGATCGGTTCCTCGTTCTAGTGGTTTGTGATATCTGATGGTCCGTAATCTCTCTGTACATAGTTCCAGAATAAAACAAATTTGTTTGGAATAAGTGTTACAGTACAGCCCGGTCTTCCCTACTTATATTAAAAAAAAAAAAATCTGTTTAAGGAGAGATATCAAAGCGAGTATACCTTGAAGAATAACTGACCACTTCCACCTTATCCTGGATTATAATAGGAAAAAGAAAACATTTCAAAAGAAAACTTTTTCAATTAAAAAAAAAAAAGTTTTAGTTTCAGTTACAAATTAGCTATTTTACTAGTGAGGGAACTGCTGCCTGCCAAAATTAATCTGCATATTAAATCGCATTGACGTTGTCAACAATTTTATTCCAATAAAGATATTTACGTATGCGTAACTCCGATTCTTACAGTATTGTGATTAGGCGAAATGCTAATTTATTGTATTAATGTTACTCTGACCTGCATCAATGCGACTTTAGAGTATCGTTTTGTTTTGAAAAAAATTCTCAATCAATCCCGACAGATTCAGCACGATTTCTGTAAATATTAACATGAGATGACTTTCAGAAAAGCCGTTTGATCATCTATCAGACCCGGGCTTTGATGAATTACTTATCTATAGGATCGAACCCTGTGAAGGAACTCGTATATCAGTAGCGCTTTACTCGTGCCATTAATTATTCCTTTAAATATTTTGGTACAGTACTAATCGCGCGGAACCAACGAAGAGGAGCCACCGTCGGCGACCAAATCTGACTCTAGCCAATAACGCGGCACTTTATACGAGAGGAGAGCGGATGTCTCAGGTCCGCGCCAGTTGTCTCCACTTCCGTCTACCATAACCATTAACGGGCTGCATCCGCTTATTTCGCTTGAAAAGTGCCGAGCGGCCATTACAGACTGAGTCCATTTTCTCTTGTACGAGTAAATAGTCGGAGATTTTTCAAAATTATACTTTAAAAAACCGACGAGAGGCTCCTTAACTCGCACCCACGACTTCCGTCGTTATTGGCGTCTCGGCGGTGGGTCAACACCGACCGACTTTGTCTCAAATGTCACGAAAGCATTTTTAAAAAATGTTACTGTTAAAATCTGTTAATTTTAAAAAAAAAATAATAGTGAAACAGGCTGAAAATAAGTATCACCGTTCGCGTTTTAATTTGAAAGATGAGTTAAAGGAGCGTAAGTCATCATACCCCCGCTTCCGTCGTGTGGTGGTTAGCGTACGGACCCCACGTAAAACTCTGATCTGTTTCGCAGACGTCAGTTCTTCTGTTTTTCCCCATCAGTTACAGTTAAAGCTGCAAATGCGAGAAATGGGTAATTCGTCTGCTTCTGCAATACCGCATCTCGGAAGAATCTGAAACAGGATACCTCTAGAGATAAGGCTAATTCAGTTCTTCTTGATTGCAGTTTGTGTGTGTGTGGTGTGTGTGTATGTATGTGTGTGTGTGTGTGTGTGTGTGTGTGTGTGTGTGTGTGTGTGTGTCTGTGTGTGTGTGTGTGTAGAGCCGGCGGTTCCACGGGCAAACATCATCTCACGCAAATGGCTTCGATCAGCGCGGATTCCCCGGAACTTCGTCCATCTTCTTCCCATCAGTGCAGTGATTAAAAATTAACTAACCACGTGACCAATCAGAAAACCCGAACTTTAGAAAAGCAACAACTATTTCCGCTCTTGGCTTCCCGTTACTATTATGTTTAGAGGAAACATTTTGCGCCAACGAAAATACAAACTGCCAGAAATAATGAAGATAATTTTTAAAAATGCAGATTCAGGAAACAAATGAGGCGGGGGCCGAAGTTCTTTTTGTTTTTTTTGGAGGATGCGCCAGTAGAGGGAGAGATTCTTGCATCTGAAGCCTCGGTTCCGTGATGGATGCGGCCGCGTGTTCACGTCATTCGCATTTAAAGCTGTAATGGGATTGAGAAGAACCGGAAGTTTCCCCGCCAGACAAACGCTGTGAGTCTTTCATGGACGCATGTCCACGTAGGCGATATCAGTCGACCGACACTTTGCGAAATGGAAAGACGTGCGATCTGTCCGGTAGAGGGAGTTCGGAGCTTAGATGGAAGAAAGGGTTTCCGGTTTCGTTAGAGATTGAGAAGAAAGTCTTCTGCCTCCAAAAGAGTTCAAATGAACATTGGATTGAATGAAATTTGAAATAAAAAAAATTTTCTAGAAGCTCTGTCTAAACAGATGAGGTTAGAGTTTTGTATCTTTCTAAGATTTCCTAACCGTGCTTTATAAAGTCGAATTAAACCTGCTGAATTAGCATAATAATTTAAAATCTAACTTTAAAACGCATAAAAATCTTCTAAACACCGCGACAAGTGGCCATGTGCATCTTGTATTTAATGATCAACTTTGTTATTGATATTTCTAAGGTGACGCAAGACATTTGGCGCCATGGGCGCACATAGTTCTGAAAGCACTTACAATATAATTAAGCAAACCATTGGTTTATAACATGGTAAGAGAGGACAATTCATTGCGAAAATGTATAAAGGAAAAACAGAATTTTGTAAGGTTTAAAGAGCAACTAGAGACGAGAGCAGATTTGTAGGAAAGTGGAGCGAAGCTGTTCCATCTCGTACTAAGAGCTGTACATATAAATACATGACTATGCCTTGGGATCATTTGCGAAACTTCCAGCTTATTTCGGGAGTGTTCATCCTCTATTTAATAGCTGGGTGTCTTTAAAAAAAGGGGGGGAACTTCAAGTGTCGTTTGATGAAGCTAAAACTGTTTAGCACGAAATTAATCATTTATAAAATGTCATCCGGAATTCACCGTAAAAGGATAAAGAAAATGTGTTGGAGTCAAGTGGGAATGCTGACATTTAAAAAAGAACAACAAAAAAACGGTCGTGCTGTCAAGGCAGCCATTAGAAGAAAATGCATCTTTTTTTTTTTTTTAACTTACTGATATTCTGCTTCCATTGCTATTCATCCGTTTTATGTTTTCCCGAACAATGCGATCAGCTACAAGAAACGTCTCTGTCCACCCAGGTCTGTCTAGGTACGAACCATTCCACCCGTGGCCGCAGTTCTGCTATATCGAAACTCGGACAAAAATCCGCGATGCTTCCTTCATCTGCGACGTCCGATATTTCTTTCCTCTAATTGGAAACCAAGGTTCCGGACGGTTTCGCGTTGGTGGTAAGTGATTTCAAAAACCGCAAGGAAAACCTGTCTACAATCCGGAACTCCGAAGTTTCGCGCTGATCCACTGGCGACAGCGGATTTTGTCAGTCCGAGATAATTCCTAGGGATTTCAAGGAAATCGGGGTGGGGTTGGGGTGGGGATAAGCCGAGATCGGAATTTCGGAAGAGTCCGCACTGCTCTCGCCGATAGTAATTGTCGAATTTAAACTACCTGTTTTCATACAGCCATTCCCGTTCTCCTTGTCTTTTTTTGGGGGAGTTTTTGGCGACGTAACAATGATGCGAAACCCTTCGCTGGTAGCGCGATTCCCTGGCAGAGACCGCTATTGGAAATCCAATACTGTATTGGTTTTTGATGCGGCCGAGAAGCGAGCGTCAGGTGACTTCTCCAGAGCGAGGCGGCGCACGTGCTGGAGCGGGACCCCCGTCGCCAGGCGCTATATTTAGTGGCTCCAGATCCCTGAGCATCTCTGCCCAGTCTCGTGGAGCTCGATGGGGAGGAGGCAGTGGAAGCTTTCCGGAAGGGAGTGGTTCTTATCGATAGCCTAGCCGAGTTCCGCTTCCCCATTAGCGGGTTGGTGTAGCACACAACGCACTCCGCTTAGCCACATCTGGTATCGGTTGCCAAATCTTCTTCCTCCCCGGGTGGCGGGGCCTTCCACCGTGCCACGGAGCCGACGACGTGTTCGCTTGTATTTTGAATTACAAGAATCAATTACTCTTTTTCGCTAACCCTGACTCAGCTTCGCGGCGGAGTTCGTCGGCGGCTCTTTAAAATACCCAGGAAAGGCCTACGTTAGAAGATCGAGAGCACCTGTCAGGGGGGCTCTGGCGTTTGGAACCGGCCGCCGTCGTATACACGTCCGTAGTAAATCGTTTCTAGGTAACTTCACCTCCCGGAGCAGTGTTTAGGGTACCTCTTCTCTACTGGTGCGCTCCGCTGGGCATTTAACAGAATATCTTGTAGTCTATACGTATAATAACATCTGGACCATTATCCTACATCATTCCCGGATGAGCGCATAACTAATACTTATGTATTTTTAATGCTTATTTAAAGTGCACTAATTGATTTCATTAAATATAATTCTAATATTAAACTTAACAACAACAACAATAATAATAATAATAATAAGATGAAGAAGAAGATGATTGTAAATATTTCGCACATCACTTTTTTAAAAATCTTTAAAAAGTAATAAACTGAAAAATAGTATTTACAGATTTATTACAGTTACGGTCAGAAGTTATGCATCACCCTAAAAATTCTGCAAAAGCGTTTCTTGGGATCACACTCAGAGAGCTTGGCACGGTACCCATGACCACTTCCAAATGTCTGCTTTTGACTCTGCACTTCTAGCCGAGTCGGACTTGAGGTCATGGCCGAGTCGGACTTGAGGTCAGGGTTTCCGGTCTCATTGACTGTTTGGAAAACTACAAGGCGGTACGCGTTTCTGATACGTCGATGTAACGTTATTATGCAAATGAAGCAGGTTTTAATTCAACCTGACAAGCTAAATTAGAAAATTCTCGGGTAATGACGAAACTTTTGGCCATGTCTGCATTTTGAAATTGTAATGCAGATGGACATTTCGGAAACTGAGGTTGGGCGGCCAGTGAATGTGCTTCACAATCTTTTCTTCGCAAGGTGCAAATGTATTTACCCACAATGCCACAAGAGCTCGAGCGGTTCGTTGGTGAGTGACGTCATCACCACGTTCAAATAACCCGGTCTTGAAGTAAGACTCATTCTCGCAGTTGCTCTCATTTGATTAGAATCGATTGCTCCAGGTTCGCCGCCATGGTATTGTCCCAGCACGCCACTCTGGGACATCAATGAAGATCCTGAAAGGGGGCGGGGACAGCTGCGTGAATACCGCCTTAATGCATGGATTACACGGTTAGTCGGACTTGTCTCGCTTGGTTCGCAATTCTTTTCTTGGCTAAAATTCAAAAGATTTATTTGGAATTTTGGTAACTCGTTCCAGCAGTCTCTCTCCCTCCCTCTCTCTCAGCATCTCTCTCTCTCTCACTCACATATCTCTCTCTCTTTCTCCCTCCCTCTCTCTCAGCATCTCTCTCTCTCCCTCTCTCTCTCTTTGAGCAAGTGAAAGGAAACCGTCGAGAGCCGGTGACCCCTGGTACTGGTCGATTACAGCTACCTAAAACGCCCCTTGCATAATAAGCATGGCTGGATGGCTTTGACCGATAATCGCTCGCCGCCTGCCTTTCTTTCTTCCAACTGGGTTTGTCGAAAACCCTGACAAAACTCTTTACGCGGAAAGGAATTAATGCTATCAATTTTCGCGGAATAAATCAAATCCGTGCTGTGTTAGGCACAGATGTATCTTCTCAATAAAACAGTGAGGACTGACTGACCACTTTGCTATTCATTTATAAAGACTGAAGACTGGAGATGTTGATCACAGTAGGGAACAGATTTTATTTTATAACATGCCTCATCTCAAATCGATTTACACAAAAGAAAAGCCAGTTTTTAAAACGGATGCCTCCACTAGTTAAAAAAACACAAAACAGCACATCGTCTTTTTGCTGCTGAAATTACAGTTGGTCAGAATTGAAAAAAAAGTTAGATTTAGCTGTTAATTATTCATAATGCAGTTGCAGCAGCTCTTTGTTTATATTCGTAAAAATCGCGTGCTATAGTGGATCTGGAAGATCGTTAAATATTTAAAAGATCGGGAATAAGACAGCAGCAGAAATGAAGATGAATTATGCAGGAAAGAGAGAGAGAGAGAGAGACAGAGAGAGAGAGAGAGAGAGAGAGAGAGAGATGGTGAGAGAGAGGAGGGAGAGAGATGGTGAGAGAGAGATGGTAAGAGAGAGGGAGGGAGAGAGAGGGATGGTGAGAGATTGTGAGAGAGAGAGATGGTAAGAGAGAGGGAGGGAGAGAGAGAGGATGATGAGAGATGGTGAGAGAGAGAGATGGTAAGAGAGAGGGAGGAAGAGAGAGAGAGGGATGGTGAGAGATGGTAAGAGAGAGGGAGGGAGAGAGGGGGATGGTGAGAAATGGTGAGAGAGAAATGGTAAGAGAGAGGGAGGGAGAGAGAGAGGGATGATGAGAGATGGTGAGAGAGAGAGATGGTAAGAGAGAGGGAGGAAGAGAGAGAGGGATGGTGAGAGATGGTAAGAGAGAGGAGGGAGAGAGAGGGATGGTGAGAGAGAGGGAGAGAGGGAGGAAGAGAGAGAGAGGGGATGGTGAGAGATGGTAAGAGAGAGGGAGGGAGAGAGGGGGATGGTGAGAAATGGTGAGAGAGAAATGGTAAGAGAGAGGGAGGGAGAGAGAGGGATGATGAGAGATGGTGAGAGAGAGATGGTAAGAGAGAGGGAGGAAGAGAGAGAGGGATGGTGAGAGATGGTAAGAGAGAGGGAGGGAGAGAGAGGGATGGTGAGAGAGAGGGAGAGAGGGAGGAAGAGAGAGAGAGGGATGGTGAGAGATGGTAAGAGAGAGGGAGGGAGAGAGGGGGATGGTGAGAAATGGTTGAGAGAGAAATGGTAAGAGAGAGGGAGGGAGAGAGAGAGGGATGATGAGAGATGGTGAGAGAGAGAGATGGTAAGAGAGAGGGAGGAAGAGGAGAGGGATGGTGAGAGATGGTAAGAGAGAGGGGGGGAGAGAGAGGGATGGTGAGAGAGAGGGAGAGAGAGATGGTAAGAGAGAGAGGGATGGTGAGAGATGGTAAGAGAGGGAGGGAGAGAGAGGGATGGTGAGAGAGATGGTATGATAGAGAGAGGGATGGTGAGAGATGGTGAGAGAGAGAGAAATGGTAAGAGAGAGGAGGGAGAGAGAGAGGGATGGTGAGAGCGAGATGGTAAGAGAGAGAGAGAGAGAGAGCATCCAATTAGATTTATAGCCGATAACTGCAGGCGATCAGGTTTAAATGATGGATGGTTTCAGCCCGCAAGTGTTTCGAAAAGTTGTTACCAGGAAATTTATCTCGCAATCAGAAACTGGGCGGGCTGATCCACCTGGCGCACATATAGTAAATTTTTAAAACATACATACTGTGGATTAAATTTTAGTTTATGTTCATTTTTTAAAATCGACACAGAATAGACTCAGTCGCGCTGATTTTCTTTTCTAAATTTTCGATGATCGATTTGTTGGTTCGATGAGCCAACTGTTTACTTGGCGAGAGAAGAGCCTTTGGCGGAACGACGCAAAGCGTCGCCAGAACTAAGTAACTAAGGGCGATGACAGCAAAACCGGCCGGCCCGGTGGGGCAGGTGGTAGCGGGTTAGCTCCGTAAGGGGACCGTTGCTCCTGTACCGGGTTCGATCCCAGGTTGGGGTCGGAGGAGACTTGTCGCTGATGATCGCCATAGCGTGAAACAGCTGTACGGCATCTCCTTGGTGCCCGACGTGAGAGAGACCTCCCGGGTCCCTGGGGCCCACGGTGTCGGGGGACCGGGCCGCTTGTCGGCTCGACGAACATCTCGTAGTTACGAGGAGGACTCGGCATTTGGACGTCCAACCCCCTTAACAGCAAAACCACTGGGTCATGTACTCCTCCTCCTCCTCCATCCCCCCCCACAACCACAAAGACAACTTTCTTGTGGAGAGACGACCGGCCCGAGACAACACCCAGACCCTTCAGGGACCCCGCGTTTTAAACTCCAAGGAGCAGGGTTCGCCCACCCACTGGGCGATTAGCTGCCACCTTGACTGATACCCGACCCCCCCCCCCTCACCGGATCCCCTCGTTTTTCTAGCCACGCGCCTCAAGTTCAGTTTAACGAAGTGATCGTGCACCCCCAAACCCTTCCACACCAGAAGGGGACAGCCGTCTCGCTCCGATTGTCAACCCCTCTCTCGTTGTTGCTGTTTTGAGAGCGCGATTAGAGGTGATGGACCTAACGCAGGCGCGCACGTGGACAAATTCCGGATAGAAGACGAGAAACGACCAACGCAGACAGGAAACCTCGTTAGTGTACGACCCCGTGTCGCTTATCGCAGCAGCCTCCTCCTCCCCCCGCCTCCCGCTTTCCCTGCCTTGGCCTGGCAGAATTCCACGCGAAGAAGAAACCCAGACGACGCCTTCATCAGCAGCGCTTCTCCCATCGCAATAATTGGAGGAGGAGACTAGAGGCTAAGCCATGTTGCAAAACTCTAACGTCTCCTCAGAAACCCGCACATCAACAGCACGCGTTACCTTACTAATTAATTGAGTTCGGGTTACAGTTTAGCGTGGCTGCCTCCTCCTTTTGGCTCTTCTTCATCATCCACCCCCCCCACCCGTGGGGCTTCCCCCGCAGAGATTCCTCGTTACCTTACGCATCTACAAACGAAGAGTCCCGGCGAGGACTCTCCCGCCACATCTCTCGTTCCTCGCAGCTATGATGCGACTCAGAGACGGTCTCCACGACGAGCCGCTGTCTGCCTGTACATCTTCGTTATATCGCACCTCGCTCTCCACGCAATGTCGGCGGTTAGCGACAGACGCTTGGCTAGGTGTTGTATTATATAACGAGAAGAATTATGCATGCTCCCGTGTATTTTAATTTTTATATAAGATCTACCCTGTAGTATTTCTACAAAACCGATTCTCGGCAGCTGGGATCGGGGAAATCCTCACGCGTCTGAGGTCTTAGATGGCGTGGTTAATGCCGCCAGTAAATTAACCCGCTTCCTTCGGACCCGCCAACATTCTCCGGAGAAATTTACAGCAAGGCAATGGCACTGAAATACACCTATTCCTCTAATGAACAGGTCATCGAGAGCCGTGCCGACGAATCCTCTCATCGCCGTCCCGAGATTAATAGTCAGAGTACAACAGCACGCTGTCTGTCAGTCTTTAGCCTTAATAAGCTTTCCACAGCCTACTGGTGCTGCAAGGCTCGTTCTTCACTTAACCAGAAGTATCGATCCACCATTAAAAAGATGGTGGCGCAATAAAATGCTGGAGGAACTGGTACTCGTGGCATTAAGACGATCTGTATCGACATTTAAAAAAACAAAAAAAAAGAAAGAGAAAATCCGACAAGAAGGAAGGAACTGCGTAGGAAAGAGAAAAGTTATACC
Organism: Nautilus pompilius; assembly: GCA_018389105.1. Taxonomy (NCBI): domain Eukaryota; kingdom Metazoa; phylum Mollusca; class Cephalopoda; order Nautilida; family Nautilidae; genus Nautilus; species Nautilus pompilius. Next base: position 55,966 of record JACATO010001538.1, read on the forward strand.
CAATTAAGGTGCCATAAATTACAAAATATTGATCAGCGAAATGGATTCCAAGAATAATACTAACGTCTAGAATAATTAATCAGAAAAACAGAGCAATTTCCTTGGCATTTAGTTGAGAAATGCCCTTTTAAAAAAGGAAAAAAAAGCTTGTTTGAATGTTTAATAACGGGATACAGCGACTCGCGGATGATCTGTTTATTATTCCGAGGGCAACCTGCTGGATTTCGCAGTTTCGCTCACCGCCACATCTCGGAGCAGCAAGCGCTGGTCGGGATTATACAAGCTTATTATTCCGACTTTCAGATCGTCCGACGTTCTCGGACCTCTTCTCGTTTCCAAATCTCGTTAAACTTCTCGACAAACGCTGGCTGTTGTCTCTCTGCGAACGAACGGCCTTTTCTGTGTTTTTTTTATTTTGCTTTTGTTTCGCTGTTTTCATCAGCAGATGCGGCGCGCGAGTTTGCTCGGTGATGCGGAGCATCGCAGATCTCGCGTTCGTCGCCAGATCTCGCTTCGCCACGCGCTCCTTCGGGAACGTGACGTCGTAAGAGCCTTTCTCGGCAGAATCCCGATGATCCACAATAGCAGAGAACGTGGCGGGCAGGAGCCAATGCTTAGTAATAAACGCTTTACTACAGCTTCGTTCATGATATATAATTGTGTGTGTGTGTGTGTGTGTGTGTGTGTGTGTGTGTAAGCGTGTATTGACACTAGATTCAAAAGTATTTAAATCATAACAGCCCTCAGTTTTTGCAACGTAAATCAAACCACGTTCTTGGTGTCTTAAAAACATGAACGATTAATGAGGATATCTTTTTCTTATCTCGCTGGTCGATTAACTGTTTTCATCCTATAACTAATAAACGGTAATAATCAGTAAAAAGGAAATTTTGGAAGGTGCTGGCTAAGGGACGTAACTCTGTTTTGTTTTTGTTTTTGCTTCGTTTAGCATATGGAAAGCACTTGCTTTCCTTTGATCACAGCTTACCACCAAATAGAGGCAGTTTTCCCAGAAATCTGCTGGTCTTTAATTGTTTCTGTTTATTATTCGTTATGTGAATTTCCCTTACAGCCACGGTACAGTAAAGAAAGACTATTTACCGGTAATGTTTGTTCACAAGTGCATATATGTATACCAGCTGGACTTGGTTCATTACTATCGACAGCTATTTACCGAATGACGCTGTTCAGGTATTGATTTACTGCGTACAAATAAAGTTATTTTTTTGGTCGTTAATAAAAGGTTTTTAAAAGAAGAAACAAATGCAGAACGGTCGAGGAAGAGTGTCCAGATTTTGACGATAATTTGAGATACGCCGCAAAGCGATGCGAAACCAGTCCAATATCCTGATGGATGTTGGACAGCGAGTCTGCTGTAGTTGCTGGCAAAGATTACAGGTATATGCCGGTATGATCCACGCTGTTGGCTGGTCCAGGCCTGTGAATCGTGCTTCTGAGAAAGGTGAAATACGACGGTAGCGTAACAGAAGTCTGCTATTGTCACATGAAGCAGACAAACAGCCGTAAGCTTCGAAGCGGTTTAATTACTAGAAGGAAGAAAAAAAACACATAAATACCACTGCCAGGATCAGACAGACCACTTACTGGGTAACGTCAAAGAACTTCTTAAATATCTCACAGTTGTGTGAATGCCGCCATCTCGCGCGAGAATTTTATAGCGACATATTTAAATCGAATTATTTGCAGCTCACGTCGGTGTTACTGAAAGTGGCCTTGGGATACATTTTAAACGGGAAGGTTTCCGCGCACCTGCAAGACATTATAATGTATTAGGTTGTTACAAAAGTTCTGTCGGCTTTTTTTTTACCGCAACAATGAGACTTCATATCGTTGATGAACGTGAAGTTTATTAATCAAAGTCCCATTACAATCAATACACTTCTGATACGTTCCTTATCCTCGAGGTTCCCATCTCCTGATCGAAACTTTGCAAACCATCGTTGTACTGTGCGCTCACTTGCTGTGTCCTCGCCCCATGTTGGGTTAATGTCACGAGTTGCCTCGCTCGCTCTGCGGCCCGAGTTTGAACTCGTGAAGCGAAATGGCACGAAAAAATTTTGCAACGACCTCATAAAAGATGGTCAGAATTTTACGAACCATCCTTCATTTGACTTTCGCCATGGCAAAATGAACGCCGCCGTAGAGTTCACAGTAAGCTTGAGAGATGTGGGAGGCTGGACAGGCAACGGTTGTCGGAAACATGGGCATGTCTCAGCCGTGATCAGTCGTTTATGGGCGGCATCGATGCTAGGAAACCTAGCAAGATCCAAAGGCAAGCTCTTCTTACCACGCGTCGGTCGTCTACCCAGAGCTTTAGGATCGCGGCTTCGTTGTAAACAGAAGCCTGGGAAACAGATTTGTGACGGATGCAACTTTACATCATCGGGACAAACCCGCTGAGGGGCACCAATGTTTTATTGCATACTGGATAGAACCAGTTACTTGTCTATAGCCCAGCTCATACCTCACCACTTTAGGGAGAGAGAGAGAGAGAGAGAGAGAGAGAGAGAGAGAGAGAGAGAGAGAGAGAGAGAGAGAGACTTGCAGTGCTAGTGTGATGTTAACTGAGGAATCAACGTCTGATTTATACTGCAGAGGTAGCAGTGTATGTGTGTGGAGAATATTCAACGAGTCCAAGGAACACAACGAGCGGGGCTCATGATTGGTATGGTAAAATATCATTATTAATGAAGCATGAGAGAACTAAGATAGTGGCCATTAGGAAACAAGTAACAAGTTTGTTCCATAGAGGAAACATTTTCCAACAGCCATTGTAGTGTCATTTTATAACGATGCGGCCGGATTTCGTTCACCATAAAGTGATGAGCGTTTTCATCGATTTTCAGCGCTGCAAAGGACTTCACCAACCCCTAGAGGCCCCCCGACACGTCACTAAAGCGCGTAGTCGTTCATTCGGCTCCTCTGGGGTTTGCGATCCGATGGCGTCACGCAGGGCGCTGGGTACCTGCCAATTACCCAGGCGCGGAGTGGTGGCCGAATATTCCCACTCAGTGAACCGCAACACATTTACAGACGGAACGTTTGATATTTCTCTCCCATCCCAAAGCCTTTTAATTTTTTGTAGGTGGACAGCACGAAATCAGTCGCAGTAATGTACCAAACAACAACAAAAGCCCCAATACAACCGAGATCATTAGATGCACTCATTGTCAGAGGGGGCCAATGAAAAATAAGATCAATCAATAAACAATGACAGCAGAAGCAACGCTCGGGGAGGGCAGAAAATCGGGGAAGTCATGGACGTTGATGGTGACTGGGCGTTGGCGGTGAATGTATGTTCTGATACGATTCGCTGGAGGCTAATCAGACGTCTACGGACCGGCGGTAATCGAACTCCGAACAAAGTCTCCACATATGTGAAATCGCTGGACCGTCCCAGAACTTTGAAACAACGTATTTCCTCTCCCTGCGCTGCTGCCCTTTCATTTGGCAGGGTTCGATATTGATTTTCGACAGCGGCCGAATTCCAATCAATATACAATTAGAGCGTTTGTTCTGGAAAGTATGCGACATATGGGGTTCTTTGAGACCGACGAAATTACCATTGCGAGTTAGGATGGGTCGGAAGGTTTGGGAGGGAACCCAACGCATGAAACAAAAGAATTGCTTCGCTAATTAATTTGTTGTTCCGAGTCAGAGTCTCATTCTCCGAGGAGAATCGCTTCGGGGAAAGTTGTCCGCTATTGCTGAGCTGAAGTAATAGCCTCAGTTGTCCGACCCTGGCCGGCAACCAACGTCAGTCTTCAATGTGGACAAAGCTGGAGAAACCACGATGTTAAAATTATGCATTTTTTCAAGGGGTGTTGGATTAGAGGTAGTTATAATACGCTCTTCCCAGTCTCACATCCACGGTGATAACAATAGATGGAACTCGGGGAAACCCCCGAGAATACGGAAGTGACGTCGCCTTGGTCTTACGACATCCCCGGAAAGGCAGGACTGACGTCAACGGCGGCGGCTGCTGCTGGTACCGAAGATCGTCCACGATGTACAGATGGCAACAGCCGATCTCGCTCAGCAACAAGGAAGCGATATTCGCGGCAGAGCGTCCTTGATCGCTTGGCCTGGGTTAGGAAAAGCCCTAGTTAAGATCCTACATTTGGGATGGAGGGTCGTCAGCCCTTTTTGACGACTGGTTTTCCGGATTTTGCTTGAAGAACACTGCAGAAGTCATAAAGACCCAAACTCAGCGCTTGGGAGATAATCTGCCCTGACAGAGATTTTGGTTTCCTCTACAACTTCCGTCTGATCTCTCTCTCTCTCTCTGTGTAATGACGTAGTGTCTCTCTCCTTATGACGCCATCTCTCTCTCTCTCTCTGTGTAATGACGTAGTGTCTCTCTCCTTATGACGCCATCTCTCTCTCTCTCTGTACTCACGTCACGTCTCTCTGTGTAATGACGTAGTGTCTCTCTCCTTATGACGCCATCTCTCTCTCTCTCTCTCTGTATGAAGAAAACTCTCACCGAGTATTAAAATCAAAAGTGTGTGTGTGTGTGTGTGTGTGGTCCAGATTCAAACGTGAAATCAATGAAACCTGGTGAAAATGCTTTGAAATTCTCTTGGATTATTTTATTCTTGCTGTCTGTGCTGTACGGAAAAATTGTTCTCACCGAGTTCTGTTCAAACGTCTGTTATCAAAACATTTTTGTTCTCACTGGTCTTGAGTACGAGAAAAAAAGTGTATTTATTTATTTATTTATTTATTTATTTACAAAATTAAAAACAAAAAATATGTTTGCGTATCATGCTGGAGTCTGTGAATAAATACAACGTTTATATTAATTTTATGTAAGAAAATATATCACACGTGTATGTACATTTTACAAACTCATATTATTATTATTGTTTATATTAATTTTATGTAAGAAAATATATCACACGTGTATGTACATTTTACAAACTCATATTATTATTATTATTATTATTATTATTATTATTATGCATCGTGCATTTTGTGTATTCTCAGTTTATGATCATGATGGTGATGCACGGAGCGACTTGTAAGTTCTCTAAAACATATTAAAAGATGGCCTAACCTCGCCAGTGTATCTTTGCACAGTGCGAAGCCTAAAATCGGGTGGCGACAATTTCTCTGGTTGAGGAATACAAGACGGCAAAAACGAGGCTGTACGTGATGCAGTGAGATTGACATGATCACGTGGTTCGTAATGTACAATCAGAGGTCCGAAACGACCGTGCGTAGAGAGTTAACAAGGAAATGGAGGAAGCGGAGTGGTTGCTGAGGATGACAGAAATTGTAGGGCCTGTGTAAACCGGACGTGTTGGTCTTGGCTCCGAGTGTCCAAAGAAACCGTCAGTGGTAGGCAAAAGCCGTCACACAAGAAATAAGTCAGAATGAAGAGAAAGAGAGATTCGCCATGGCAATAGGGCAACAGAGGACCAGATAAAAAGATGCAGAAGACAGGCAGCTGAATTGAAATTAATTGCAGAAAATGGACAAGTATGGAGCAAGTTTCTGGACGAGGTCTGTATGACCTCCTACTCACCCCATTCAGTCGTAAACTGTGGTGACAGCGATGCATGTGTGAACTGTGGCAGGCGGGCCGCCATCAAGCACGTGACTTGTAGGCTGATCGTGGTGGCTGGGTGCGCGTCCACGAGGAGGCAGTCGTGTCTAGAAATGGCAGCTGCAGCAGACTGGCAGGTTAGAGCCGATTTTGAGATTTATCTTGCAAATTTATTATTATTATTATTATTATTATTATTATTATTATTATTATTATTATTATGCATCGTGCATTTTGTGTATTCTCAGTTTATGATCATGATGGTGATGCACGGAGCGACTTGTAAGTTCTCTAAAACATATTAAAAGATGGCCTAACCTCGCCAGTGTATCTTTGCACAGTGCGAAGCCTAAAATCGGGTGGCGACAATTTCTCTGGTTGAGGAATACAAGACGGCAAAAACGAGGCTGTACGTGATGCAGTGAGATTGACATGATCACGTGGTTCGTAATGTACAATCAGAGGTCCGAAACGACCGTACGTAGAGAGTTAACAAGGAAATGGAGGAAGCGGAGTGGTTGCTGAGGATGACAGAAATTGTAGGGCCTGTGTAAACCGGACGTGTTGGTCTTGGCTCCGAGTGTCCAAAGAAACCGTCAGTGGTAGGCAAAAGCCGTCACACAAGAAATAAGTCAGAATGAAGAGAAAAAGAGATTCGCCATGGCAATAGGGCAACAGAGGACCAGATAAAAAGATGCAGAAGACAGGCAGCTGAATTGAAATTAATTGCAGAAAATGGACAAGTATGGAGCAAGTTTCTGGACGAGGTCTGTATGACCTCCTACTCACCCCATTCAGTCGTAAACTGTGGTGACAGCGATGCATGTGTGAACTGTGGCAGGCGGGCCGCCATCAAGCACGTGACTTGTAGGCTGATCGTGGTGGCTTGGTGCGCGTCCACGAGGAGGCAGTCGTGTCTAGAAATGGCAGCTGCAGCAGACTGGCAGGTTAGAGCCGATTTTGAGATTTATCTTGCAAATTTATTATTATTATTATTATTATTATTATTATTATTATTATTATTATTATTATGCACGGAGCGACTCGGATGTCTTTAGAGGAACTCACACGTATTCGCTTTTGTCGCCTGATGCGAACGCACCAATGAAGAACGTGGTGCTGCCAGGAGAATTACTTCCGCTTCAGCTCGTAGAATAGACTGAGGAGGGCCCTCATCGATTAGCTTTGATATTCAATGTATATGTATATTTTATTTTGCACCACCCGCTTCATTCGATATGCCGATATTTTGCCGTAGCCGACGCGAACGCCGCGATACCGGAGGGAGGGCAGAAGTAAAATGGACGCGTTCGCCGTTCTCTTGATTCAGCTCCCCTCCCGCGAGGAGCTGAAGTGTTCGCGGTGCTCGGTACCTCTAGGAAAACAACTACAGCGGAACCAGGGCCTCCCGCTGGGGTGGGGGTGGGGGGGGGGACAGAATCCGCGGAGATACGTTCATAAAACCCCGGCGCTAGGGCTGCGACGGACGCCATTACGGCTTCTGTCGGGCGGGTCAGAGAGGTCAACGGCGAGATAACCTTAATGGCGGCGCCTGGATCTGTTCCTTGTCGGGTGACGCCCGGTGGAGAGGTATCGGGTGGGGGGGGGGGGGGTAGTTACAGTGGGTGAGAATGAATAACCGAAACGGGTGTAAGATCAAAACAAAAAGAAATCTCATCAAACAACCGGTTTTTAAATAGGTCGTTAAATGGTAGTTTCCAGTAACGTGCCCCTCACGGAGCCCGGGGATACGGCTCTGGTCTGGAGGACCGGGTAAAGTCAGGAAAGGAGTCGGTTAGTATCGATTTTAAACTAATAATGGCAGTGGATGGCGAAGGCAGAAGGAAAAAAGAAGCGAAAATGAACCAGATGAACTACTTCAGAAGTCTTGTGTGAGTTAAATTGATTAAAAGTCTCCATTTGAGCTATGCTAACAATATTGTAATACAACAACAAAATCAACCTTAAAAAAACTAATAAAATTGTTTGGATGATAGAAATTTATTTATCGTAAAGATTTTTATTGAAAAAATTCACAAATAATGTTAATAAACCTGTACTGGTATAGCTGAGCTCTTATAACAGTATTAGGCCGTTGGTATGATTTATAATATTGCTACAACATTATTGTGAATCCTTATAGTAGTGTTACCTCATTAGTATGATTTATAATATTGGTACAACTTTGTTATGAATTCTTATAACGTTGTTAGGTCGTTAGTATGATTTAAAATATTGCTACAACATTATTGTGAATCCTTATAACCCTATTAGGCCGTTAGTATGACTTATAATATTGGTACAACATTATTGTGAATTCTTATAGTAGTGTTACCTCATTAGTATGATTTATAATATTGGTACAACTTTGTTATGAATTCTTATAACGTTGTTAGGTCGTTAGTATGATTTAGAATATTGTTACAACATTATCGTGAATTCTTATAACAGTGTTACCTCAGTAGTATGATTTATAATATTATTACACATTATTGTGAATCCTTATAACCCTATTAGGCCGTTAGTATGACTTATAATATTGGTACAACATTATTGTGAATTCTTATAGTAGTGTTACCTCATTAGTATGATTTATAATATTGGTACAACTTTGTTATGAATTCTTATAACGTTGTTAGGTCGTTAGTATGATTTAGAATATTGTTACAACATTATTGTGAATTCTTATAACAGTGTTACCTCAGTAGTATGATTTATAATATTATTACACATTATTGTGAATTCTTATAACAGTATTAGGCCGTTAGTATGATTTATAATATTAGTACAACATTATTATGAATTCTTATAACAGTATTAGGCCGTTAGTATGATTTATAATATTGGTACAACATTATTATGAATTCCTATAACAGTGTTACCTCAGTAGTATGATTTACAATATTATTACAACATTATTGTGAATTCTTATAACAGTATTAGGCCGTTAGTATGATTTATAATATTGGTACAACATTATTATGAATTCTTATAACAGTGCTTCGTCGTTAATATTCTTATTACAATGCTACCGTTGTTAGTGCGACTTAAAATACTGTTACAACGTTGTTATGAGTTTTTATAACTGTTACTTCGTTATTGTAAAAAAAAAACTTATAATACCTATAACAGTGTTATGTCGTTATTATGACTTTTCATATTAATAGTTATATTGTTAATGCGAATTCTGGTAGTAGTGTTCCATTCATAAGTTATTATAATATTGTTGGTCGTTACGATTTTAATGATTCAAAAGAACAATATTCAGTAAACAAATTGCCAATAAACTTAGGATTAATAAAGAAAGCGAATCACACTCACAATTTCTATCCAATAGTTATATTTACTTTACAAATTAAAACTGGTTTAAGAATGGTGAGACAGGAAGCTGAATTACAGCAATTAAAACTTACAAGGTTGGGGAGTGAAAATAATCGTCTTACAAAAACGTAAACTGACAGGAGCCGATTACTTAGATTAACAGGGATTAGTTGTAGCTAAAAGCACCGTCGTGCCTATTAGAACAAAGAAACCGTGGAATGAAAATCTATAATTTTGGAGCTACAGTTCTGTGTGTGTGAAGCTTTTTACACTTCATTTATTCCCTGAAATCCCGGTACGCCGATACTATCCCGGTACTGGCCATAAATTCTCAGTCTACTGCATAAATAGGCTGCAATCCTTAGGCGAAGAGCAGACGTTCAGTACGGACGGGAACCGAGTAGAGGCGAAATAGAGACACAGCAGAGAATTACGGGGATCTAAGCTAATCCGAAGCCAAAGCAGTTATAAACGAAATAGTGGCAATGTTACGGTTCATAGCATTGAACGACTCACCTGGTGACGAAAATCTAAATTATTTGGTGGATTGTTGCCGCTTCTCTGACCTTTGCTTGTACCTCGATAAATCCAGTACCAATTTTGGCTCGTTCAGTTTACTTCGTTGGCAGCAGTACCAAGAAATCATTTTGTGAAAAAAAATATATGGGGGAGAAATTAACATTTTTGGATAACACGTGACTTCTTCCTTAAAATAACTTAAATAGTTCTAAACCCGAAGCAAAAAAAAAACAAAAAAACAAGAAGAAATACAGACAAAATGCATTTTCCTACCGCATTTTTAAGTCGAAGATGGAATAAATTTTATCTGTTTTTTCTTCTTCTTTTGTTTTATATCTCCATCACATACAGAAGTGAGTTTCGTTGAAATAATTCTATAGTGGTGGATGTGGCTTCAGACGTGACGTTGATGTGTACATCCGGGTTCCCCAAGTCTGCCAATGACAGACTCCCAACTGGAAGAATTTGCATGACAGTAATGTTAGGTCAGCGTATCGAAGTGCATAGTAGTTTTCCACATACTTAATGGCAAAAAAATTACCAAAATGTTAACAAAAACACGTGGAAATTTGAAATGTAACTTGCAAATGCATGACTCCCTAAAGACTGCAGTTATAAACCAGGACGACAAGTGGGAGTCGGAAACAATGTCTTCAGAAACAGATGTTTTTACCGGTGATCGCGGGTCCAGACGGCTATAGGAGATTAGATTAGACGGTAGATTTGGTTACTGTTATTTCTATGCTGGTGTAGGCTGATATGACGGAATAGTAGGCGAGCAATAAGTTTAGACTCCATTCCTTAGACACAGCGATATGGCGGTTTAGCGAGATTTTACGGATAGAGTTATGGTTAAAATCGATCGGATAATCAATTAATGGTGGATTTATGTAAAGCAATAAAATGAAAAAGCGAAAATAATCTAAACAGAGCAGCCACCTGGCGAACAAAGGCGGAGATGGCGAGGGGGGAGAGAGAGAGAGAGAGAGAGAGAGAGAGAGAGCTTTACGTTGGTATGTAATGTTATCATGCATTACGAGTATTAATCATTAAAACGTAAAACAACTTCTGACGCAGAAAATATGTTATACATGGCCTCTGAAAATGCTTTTGTCCACGCACACTGACTTGTTGATCGCCTGATGGAGTAACCAGGGGATTGCTATCAATTGGAGCTAAATATATTAACGTCAACCATCTAAGGGAAAGATTTAAAGATTCATATATTTACCACGCCAAGGATAAAATCCGATTTTAAAATGCATTATTATTATTATTATCTAATTAACATTTTGCAAAAGTCTTGCATAAAAATGACTAGACTTAGAAAATGGGTTCTTATTTTGTATAAATTAGTAACTATTGTATGTTTTCTGTTTTAATTGAAAGGTATCGGTGTCTTTAAACGATTTATAGCACTCAGATCCATTTTGTAATTACACAGTCAAAATTTAAATATTAATAAAATAATTTGCATGAAATCGACGTGTGGAAAAGTGTTGCATAAACTACAAAAAAATTAGAATATATATTTTGTGCTATAATAGTTTAGGAGAGTAGAATATAAATATGAAAAATCTGTCATTTTCCACTATTCTGATTTATTTTTGTTCAGTATAGTGATGCCGAGAGCCCGATATTTGACCCCGAACAGCGGGCCACGATCGTTCGCATGAAAGAAGATGGTGAAACTGGGTGGGTCATTGCGGATCGTATCGGTTGCAATCAGTCGACGATATCTCGCACCCTGAAACGTTGGAAAGCCGATGGGAGCCTAATTTCGAAACACAGAGCCGGCAGACCGCGGAAAACGACGGCTCGACAGGATCTGATCGCCCGCATGTCGAACTCGGACCGATTCCGCACTTCCACCGACATCCAGACCGCCTTGTGAAGGCACCATGGGATCCAGTTGGCCTCGTGCACCATCAGACGGCGTTTGATCCACATGGGACTGTTCGGGCGATCGGCACAGAAGAAACCGTTCATCAGTCTGGACAATCGTCGAAAGCGACTGCAGTGGACTCACGACCATCTCCACTGGACCGTGGCCCAGTGGTCCCGAGTGTTGTTTTCCGACGAAAGCAAATTCGTGAGGGCCCACTCGGCGGGTCGGGTGAACGTTCGGCGATCGGTGTCCGAGAAATACCATCCTAGTTGCACTCGACCGACTCTGCAGGCAGGGGGAGATTCGGCCATGGTTTGGGGCTGTTTTCAATCGTCCGGTGTCGGTCCGTTGAATCACGTGGAGGGTCGAATGAATGCTCATGACTATGCTAAGATCGTCTCGGACATTGTCGAACTGTGTATGTGTGACCACATGCCCCTGACGGCCATCTATCAGCAGGACAACGCCCCCATCCACACAGCTAGGAGTGTCAAGGCCTTCATGGCAGAGTTGCGAATCCCCCTCCTCGACTGGCCGGCTCAAAGCCCGGATCTCAATCCCATCGAAAACATTTGGCACTCGATTAAATTCGGCGTTGGTGCAAAAAAACCGAAGAATAAAACTGATTTGAAATCGAGGAAGCCTGGTCGGAGTTCAGTAGTGACAAATGTCGTCAGCGTTTGGTACCCAGCATGCCTCGTCGTTGTGAACAAGTTATCAAGAATTTCGGATATTCTACTCATTATTGATAGATCTGATCACTTTCTGCATAATTGGAATTGAATCTGAATTGATTAGACAGCTGTCTAGATTTTATGCAACACTTTTGCACACGTTGATTTGATGCAAATGATTTTCTAAAAAATTATAACTTTTCTTACAATGAAACAATTGCTTGATATTATTGGAATAGATGCACAACAGTAATATAGAAATACTTTAATGAACAAGATTTGATAACAACTGCTTTCGACAAAATGCGAGCTAATTTACAGGAAAAATTATTTTTATGCAAGACTTTTGCACACCGCTGTATAACTATTAAGATACCACGCGTCTAATATGGAAAAGCTTCTGCAAGATTTTATGTCTACTTGTTGAATTACTTGTCATTCTATGTAATGGTCAGTTTATGGGAGAGCAAAAGTTCCATTAAGAGTTAATAAGCAGACGGAGTTAAATTCATTTCGCGAGAAAAGTCGATTCGGCCCTTCATCATTTTGCCGATGCTCCGACCGCCAGGTGCCGCTCTCGTTTCGGCTTCAGACGTTCGATTTTCGCACGCGCTGCTGGCTGTTGGGCTCTTCCAGCAGATGAGTTTGGCCGCCTTCTGGAGCAGCGCCTCTCCCTCTTCTTAACAACGTCAGGGAGACGCTCCGTCCCCTTCCCTTGGCTGGTACAAACGTCCGGACAACGCCAGGTCCTTACGGGGGCCGTCAGCGGACCGCTTAGCGTCATGTTTGATTTCTCGGTCCTAACCCAAATCCCCCCCCCCACCCCCCACCAGGTCGCGCTGTTCTATCTGGGAAGTCGTCGCTCCTTTGTTCGCTGGGCCAGGGATCCGTCCGTCCGTCTACCAAACAGATTTGTACATAAAAGGATCCCCTCGAATTTGAACAGACTCCAATGGACTCTTCGGGAAGCGGCGGCGGCAGCGAGGCCCGTAAAAATTACATCAAATTCCAAATTCCCGATTTCTATTCCAGTTATTGACCAAGCGGGTAAGGCGATATCTTTTGAAGCGACTTATTAATATTTTAACAAGTGATATAAATTCTCATCACAAAGGCAATACCATTCTTCGGGGTCAGCGACATAAAATCAATGGCGCAAGCGACCCCCTTTTTAAAGAAGGAAAAAAAAATATATTATTTCTAATGAAAAATTGATTGGCGTTCTTTTCTTTAATTAGCACCGGGAATCGCGTGAGATAACGAATATATGCGGTAGACAATCTGACCGGGCGATATAACATCATCGTCTCCAGCGCTCCCGCGAATATAATTAACTTGGACAAATTAAATGTATTTAGATGAAAAGGGCGCGGCGAGAGTGGACACGAGATGGAAGTCGGCTGGGAGAGCATCTGGCGAAGATATCCGGTTAACTCCATGTATCCAGGCATGTTTGCATTGCGGATTGCTTCCAGTTCTTTGTCTTCACGCGCACATATTTATAATCGAGACTAACGCTCTCTACGGAGCAGCTGATGGCTTGTTTTTAAAACAAGAAGTAATGGAGGAACGTGTCGCTTACGCGCGCTAAAATTAATTATTCACATAATACAAAAGCGGAAGTGCGTTTGTCTCTTTGTACCGCGGTCCAATGAGTTTCGTACGAACGCGGGAAAAAAAAACAACAAGAAATTTCGTCGGCAGGTAGAGTTCTTTCGTATTAGACATAAGATCGAAAGGATCAGAGGGGGGAACGTTTTGATGACACAAGCGGCTTGATTCCAAAATATCTGTCCTGTAATATCGCTCCAGTCTTGTGCACGGAAACACCAGAGAGAAAAGATTCTTTTTTAACAGCGCAAGATAAGATTTTTTTTTTCCCGGAAAATCTGTAGTAATTCATCAGATTAATCTGCTTGTGCAGAGTGTAAAATTAAGCAAACACACAATAGGGAATAATTATAATCATTATTATAGAATTGGTACCGACCTGGAAAATTGTAATTTCAGAAAGGGATCTACGGCCACGACCAAAAGTTCTACATTCATTTTAGGATTTTCTAATTTAGCTTTTAAAGTCGAATTAAACCCGCTGAATTTGCATAATAATGTCACGTTAACGTATTGAAAATGCACACCAACTTTGTGGTTTTCCGCAAAATTAATGAACAAGTGACCAAAATTTTAAAATATTAGAAGAGTATTTAGCCAAAACATCAAACATAAAAATGGAGACGTTTTAGATCTCATTATGCATCTATTTTGTTCGCCCACATGTTGAATACGACCGCAGACGTCGAATCCTTATTTGAGAATGGATGCTGATTTCTTTAGAAAAGTTCGGCATACACTGATTGGAATATTTTCAGGTCTTAAGTATTTGGAATACATTAAATGATTAAAATATTAGATCTACCAAGTTATAATTTTGGACGTTTAAATGAAAACCTAATAGAGAGTTAGTTTTGAGCGTGTAAGCGAGACGATTTATTTTTTTTTCGGTTATCTACAGTCAGCACTACTAAGGGACATAATTACAAATTAGCTAAGATTTCTGCATGATTAGCTATGAGAACATATATACCGTAGTAAAAGAATTGTTGACGAGTGAAATAAATGCCGACTAAGTGAAGCTATTAGTGACACTATCGATTAATTAAAATATCGTATTGATAGCCATTTCTTTTCGCTGGAAGGAAGAGGACTTTCGTGATGTCTTCCCAGTTAAAAAAAGATGAAAGGCTAAATGTCCGCTCCACTGTACGCATGAACGTATGCACTGTGAAACATAAACACGTGGAGCGTTTTCGACCAGATGAAACAATTGAGAAACTTTATAAAAATCTGAGCTGGGGAACACACCGAGGACAGGAGAAGAGGTGAATCGCCCTCAAACAGATCCAATTTGGAATGAAGACAAGAGAATTAAAAGGACGGTGGGCGATGGACGCTGAGAATGTTGACCGGCCAGGCATGAAAAAGGAAGAATTCCATCCTCTTTTTCATCGCGGCTATTCCCTATTACTTGTTTAGGAACAGCAGGGCTTGTTGACAGACATACTTATTAAACCGAAATGCCTGAATAAACTATCTATCTTAGAGATAAAAAAGATTCTCTTTACTTTGATGACTTACTCCCACCAATAACTTCATGGAAATATCAGTAAACAAACTTTTTAAAATGCCTTTTAAGTGCGTGTGGTGGAAAGCATAGCTCTCCTGTCAAGGAAACAACAAACAGTTTATTTTGCGTCATAGTGTTCACATGACGTTAATACGGACTCTGACGTCACTATTTTTTTCTCCCCCCCCCAACCCCCGAGCTTCCGAATTTTAGCGAGACAATAGGCAAACACGAATTCAGATGAATTACGGTCGGGCATTGCCACGGCATCGGTCTGCATCCACAGAAGTAAAATACTGAAATATCAGTGCTGGACATTGGAGAACGGAGAGCAGGCGTAGCGTCAGATCCACTTATGTACTGCTGTTGGCCACGAATATTTAAAAAAAAGGGTAGGGGTGCTAATAAAATCCATTAAGCAAATTGCTTTTGTGGTCCAGTCAAATGGTTTATCGCAGATTTGTCGGGTTCTCGACTAAAGTGATATTAAATAAGAAAAATAAAAATTAAAAAAAATGCAGCACTAACAGAAGACAAAAACAAAACAAGGAATTTTAGGGCACTGCTCGTTGGGTAGAATTCTTACCATATCTCGGGGATCCTGTTAGGATGCAGACAGATTTTGTATAGTCCACTCGTTCGTTCAGCGTCCATGTCTCCGGCTGTCGTGCATTACTGGGCAAACACAAAACCGCTGGCACATTTAAAAAAGCAGAACAAACACAAAACGAAGAAGTAGCTACTAAACTTGTCGAGCCCCGAGGTCTGGGAGGGGGGGAGCTGTCCTATCGTATCCCTCCTCCCTGTCCTGCGTTTACCTTGCTAGACCCGTAAGTCACAGATCGCACACTCGCACGGCACCTATAAATGGAAATGGAAAAAAATGATTACCTGGAAAATCAATTTAAGCGATTAGTATTTACTGTATACTTTCCCCATCTTTGCATGATGCACAGCTCGTATTGGACGCACCTGCTAGACCGCGTCCAAACCAGTTCCACATTATGGCGGATCACGCGCGTGTTAGAGAATTGATTGGTTGTCACAGTATTCTATCTCCATCAACAGATCCTGCCACCAGGGAACTTAGCGCCGAGTCAACATTCGGTTGATGGATCTGTCTGTTACATCCAATATAAACACACTGGACGTAAAAATATATATCAGGTTTTTAACTGCTATAACAGAAACGCAAAGCAGTCAATATACAGGAAAAACAGTGCGACTATGGATCCATTTATCATCCTGGACCTATTTCCAGAAGCCTTGAGCTGTTTGCTTAATTCCGAAGTGAAAATAGATTGTCGGTACAAGCAGATTATTATTTTTTTAATTTGAAGGATAAAATTTATAAACGAAGTTTGAGTATTTAAATAAGCCTAGATTCTTCTACAGTAACATTTTCATACAATACATGTTGTTGTCTTAATTATTCAGAATAAACCTGAAGTTTGTTTATTTTTTCATATATTATATATTAGGAATAAAGAGATAAAAAAAAATTTTTTTTAAATAATAAAATCCGAATTTACCCGGTAAAATTGTTATGGAGGGATTCTTCCTCCTCCTCCCTTAAAGCTGATGGAAGTTTCAAAACTAAAATGAAGCAGAAATGGCCGAGGGGCTTTTTATTAAACATCATGTAAACATATAGAAGTCAACGTGGAATTGTAGAGCGCTAGCCTGGCCACAGCTGCCACTAACTGTCTCTATACGGGGCACTGACTAAGTCATGTGATATGAAAGAGAACGCACAATTTAAACCGTACCGTATCTCTAATGCCTTTATTTCACTGCCATCAACTCATTATGGATGCATTCTTAGTACGATAAGGCAAGTTATCAGCACACAATTTTCAAATGGCATTTTAAAAAAATAACAAACCGCCCCCAGCAATTCCTCGAGCAATAAAACAAACGATAACCCCCCACCTTCTCTCCTCTCTCCATCTCTCTCCATCTCCATCTCTCTCCTATCACTCTCTCTCTCTCTCCCCTATCTCTCTCTCCATCTCTCTCTCTCCTATCACTCTCTCTCCATCTCCATCTCTCTCTCCCTCTCCTATCACTCTCTCTCCTTCTCTCTCTCTCTCCATCTCTCTCTCTCTCTCTCTCTCTCTGGGGATCAGTGATTCAGAGGTCACTGATGTGATGGGGCGAACACTTCTGAATAAATGCTAACAATAGATCGGTCGGTAAAGGTCAGACGAGGCTCGGAAATATCCATTAAAAAGCTTCAAAAATCAAAACCTTTTTTAAAAAGGGAATAAGAAGAAGACAGCAGTTTGGAGAAGCCCTGAGAGTGAGATTGGATTGGCCGGCAATCGGACAAAGTAACGAGGGTTTCCTGAGGAACTCAAACGTGTCTCTCCGGTGACCACGACAAAGTTCTGAACGGGGTCAGTGGGAAGCGGCAGCTGTAAATGGAACCTCGCGAACAGCGTCAGTCGGTCCAAGGACTGACGGTCGAGAGAGGGCGTGCCGACGGGAGCTTGACTCGGATAGTCACAGGCTGGAGGGAGACAGCCGGCCCGGTCTGTATTTCAGCTTTTCTGTATGAAAGCCAAATGAAACTACTGTTATTATTAGTAACGTCTGGTGATTTAAGTTTGTTTTCTTGGTTCGAGCCCCCACCGTTTCCTCCCCCCCCCCATCCCAGGTGTTAATTACTTTAGTATTGAAAGGGTTAATGCGTGGCAACTCGAGTGCCGACCCTACCCACAGAAAGAGAGCAGTGGATCTAGTTACTTATTTCTCTGACGTCTTGTCCGTCCCTTTAAAAAAAAAAAGAAAGAAAGAAAGGGGAGGTAAATCGGCTTGTCAAAGTTATCGTGTGGCTCTCGTGCTTTATAACATCGAGGGGAGCACATTCAACTGGCTGTTTTAGATTCCCACACTGCAAGATATGTATAAAGATTCTCTTCTGTTTTCTAGTTACTTCGAAATCGCAGACATCTAATGCAAACTGAAGCCGACCAGTGGGGAAATAATACAAGTCTGAGAATCTATACGAAGCGAACCGTCAGGGACTCAAGTGCAGGAAGCGATGTAAGTGTATATGCCTGCCTACAATTAATAGATATATTGGCCATTCGATGTTTCCTGAAGTGGACGAGCTAGACGGAAGAAACTCGATGGATGTCTAATAAAGAAAGCACTTGTTTTGGATCTATATACACGAAGTTAAAATATTCAGGAGTGAGATGTATAGGTAACCAGTGTATATCTCAGTTATCGACCATCGAGAGGGGAGAGCGCTTTCCTTTAGACTCGGCAGCCATCCATCGCCCATGCGGTACAGGTCCCGTTTGCAGATCTCGTGGAGTCTCGCCCGTTAAAAGATATTTTTAGCCGTTAATCAACTTGCCACAGAATTCCTTACCTGGGCAGGCACAAATCAGTCTGGAAGAAGACTTAGTCTAAACCCCCTTTCTAATTTTACACTGAAAAGGAGGCTTAGTCCCCTAGAGGCGAACTACTTAAGCGGTCTCTCAAACTCAGTCCAGCATACGACCTTGACCCTCGATCGTTCGACGTTTTCCAAGCAGGCGCTACAAAGAACTGACGGACTCGTACTCTTCCTCGACGTTTGCACTTGTGAAAGACATTAATAGAGAAAGTATTAATCAGTTTGAAAATGACGATGGTGTATATTTTACCGCCATGATGCTTTTTAATATGTACCTTATGTCAACGAAAGCCGATAACCTATAAGGAACTTACCGCGGCACTTCTCTCCCCTTTTTATGACTAAGCAACGACTTCGGCGAAATTCCGACATATGAAACCGGAAACTTGAATTATCGCCGCCCGATCCGGATAATTAAAGTTATCACCTCCAGAGCCATTCTAGGAAAAGGTCTCTCTGACACGCTTTCTACTCTCTCTCTCTCTCAGCATCATAACGAAGTGCGCGGAGAGATGTGTTAACGGCCCTAACAAGCGATAATTATCATCTGAGAATCCAGTTCGGATACAGCTGCAGAACGAATGGAATGATATATGTAAATTTAACTTATGTCTGCAAATTTTGGTTGATAGATGATCTAAAGGTGGTCTTATTAAACTGCTTAAAAGCAACAAAGAATAAAAGAAGGTAGATAAAATCGTTGTTCAGCCATCCTCGGCTAATACGTTTTACCCGGAATAGAATTAAGAGGGTTTTGTCGGAATCATTTACAATGTTAATTCAAACGCTTAATTTTGATGTCTCTTTTTATTCACCAAACTTATCCTGTTGTTACTGTTACGATTAAAACGCTGCCAGTACTATTGGTACTGCAGCTATTGCATGCTCCTTAGCCGGATACTGGAATATATCTGTCCACGTACAAAATACCACGGACTATCACGTGATTATTCAGTCAAAAAATCAGTGAACAACGGCGCACTATGATTGATTTAAAGCATGAAAATGGCAACATTGGGAACTGACACCATGATGAACATCACGCGAGGAATATTCCAAGGCGACAGCCTATATTTGCTTTTGTTCTGCCTTTCCCGTGATCCACCGAGTGTAGAACTAAGAAACTTTGGAGAAAGGCGTGGAACTAGTTATATTCCTTTACATGACTGACCTCAAATTATTTTCCAAGAATGATGACGGACCGAAGACCCTGCTGCATACAAGGAAATGGAATAGAGTTTGATTTGGATAAGTTCGCAAAAAGTAACAATCAGAAAGGGCACTACGTTTCTATGTCGGATTCTAGATTCTGGAAGACAACCTTATACAGGACTAAGAGCTAGACAGCACGTGTATGTATTTAGGTACTGATGGGAGCGAAGACATAAAAGACATCAGGATAAAGGAAAAAAAACTCACCAAAGTATGGAGACAAATATTAGAGAAAGTTCTCCGAAACAGAACTCTACGTAAAAAAAGCACAAGATGTCCTCCACCAGAGTAGCTGTACTGCGGCTGTCCTGAGCTACTGGTTTGACAGGGTTAAATATAAAAAAGCAGAAATACAACAACTAGACATATGAACGAGAAAAGGGCTTAATTCGTGCAAGATACAAAACCAAACAGGCGCCCACAGAGAGACTGTACTACAATCACTAAAAAGGAAGAGGTAAATGATAACTATAACAAACAAACAGCTCAACGCATTTCCCCCCTTTTGAGAAATGCACTCAAGAGATGCGAAAAGATAGCGAAGGCGCTACGTACTACAAGCGAACCATCACAACACTGAGAGACCTGGACACCAGGGGAAGTTGCCCAATCACTACCTGGCCCATGTGAGGTCAGAACTTAAAGAAGAGAGGAAGAACAATCCGAGTGATAGTTGGAAGCAAAACGCCAGGGATGGACAACACCGTTACAGAATGGGAAAGAGAGACACGGACAAGGAAATGAACAAATGGTTGGTTGTCTACGGGTAACTCAACGGCCGAGAAGAAAGCAGCAATGACTGTATTTATACAACATTAAGCAGTCTTTCCTACTGCGTGAGCCATATGTGAAAGAAGAACAAGAAATCCAACTACAGAATCTGCGACAAACGTCTAGAAATCGTCAGTCATCTTCTAACAGGATGCGAAGCCTTGGAAAGGGACAAATACTTGCACGATGTCCATATCATTCCCTCTGGGTATGTCCACTGGTGTGTGTGCGCTAAAACTGTAATGTCTGGACCAAATGATGAACACACAGAGAGAAAATCGTAAAACGAGAAGACTCAATCATCACCAACGGCCGCCAGATAACTACATACGCAGCAGTCTATTACATGAGGCCAGACACTGGGACAAGAAAGAGCAGATACCTGGTGTCGTCCGTCCAGATGATGCTGGCATCCAGCAGAAGACAGCGGGAGAGATCGGAAACTATGATCCTTGTAGCTTTCGAACTGAAAACCCTCTGGAAATGCACAAGAATAGAGGCCGACTAAGCGGAACTCATCAGAAACGAGCTGAAACAACGGCTGCAGGAAACTGATGCTGACATCCAACCTCCAGATGTATCACCATCGTGCGAGCAGGCCTGACCGGTTCTGATACCTGATATAGTCATTAAACTTTAACCGAAGGGTTTTGACTGGCATTTGAACTTCCAAGTTCTTCCACTAATAATAATAATAATAATAATAATAATAATAATAATAATAATAATAAATTTAAATTAAAGGTAACTAGCTAGATGAATCTTAGTAGTAATTATTTGTTAAACATGGTTGGTTAAAACACGATTTTCTCATATGAAGATACCAGTGACTTTGCTATTTGTGTTATCTCCCCTTTATTAGTAATATGTGTGGAAGTAATGCTATTACCTATCAGTGACTTTGCCATTTGTGTTATCTCCCCTTCATTAAGTAATAAGTATGGAAGTAATGCTATTACCTATTTAAGAATTGTTAAACCATCACGAGTTAGATAAGATTTTCTGGTGTGAAAATACCCGTGAGTTTGGTTTTAATAAGCAATACTATGGAAGTGAAGGTACCAGCCTGTTGCGACATTATCTATTTCCGTGTTGGACTATTTCTTCCTTCTTTTTCTGCACAGGTATTCTCGGGGTGGGGGGGAGAGCCCCAGTGAAAAACACAAAGATATCTTAAAGTAAATGTAAAAGAGTTCGCATATGTACAAAGATCGAACTAACTTTTGGGGGATGGAAGTATTACCAAGTAAGGCAGCCCTGCCACTGTCGATCTCTCGATCGCAAGATGCTGGTAACATCGTATCTGTCTAAGGTTCAGGGGAGATAAATCGATCAGACGGCTCAACAACAAAAAGTTTTCAATTCATTAACAACTCTCTTAGATTTCAAAGTAGAATTTTAAAAAAAAAAATCTAATTATATTCTTTGTTTAATTACGTGGTTAGAAAAAGTGATAATAGAGTAAAATAAATAACAACTTTTAGATAATGACAGAAAGATAACGATAAAATAACTTAGCTGGACTTAGTAATAATTGGTTGTTTTTTAAAAAAAATAATTTAAACATATTTTTTTTGGAATACTGTGCGATTATCATTAATTACTAATTTGTTTAAACAGAAAATTTTAGAATATCATTGATACATTGCTGTGTTGTTACGGTTGTCGAAGGGAGACAACTACAAAAAATAATAAGATATCCCCATCTATTAATTAATCTGTGTACAGCCGGCTGCTGCTTGTTTTCAGTGTGAATCATTTCTCCGATTCAAGAAATAGATTTATAAAAATACAACCACCCCCCCCCTAAGCAATTGAACATTAATCTATTTACGGGAGACCAGAGATAATTGTTACAGCGCTAGGAGTTCCTAACTAAACGTATGCATGAAGTTACCTCCATGATGTCTGTCGATCATATCTCACCTGTATGTTTAATTAGAAACTACTGATGCTGTAGCAATTATCCATGGCGGTCTCTCCGAGTGGTAGCAGAAAAATAAAGTTTCCCAGTAAAGTTTGTTAGACTCTCGGAGTGTTTAAAGTATTTTCTGAAAACTGAACATATAAACTTGTTATCAGTAGAAACTCCAGGGCCGCACACAATAAGAAACTAAATCAAATTAATTGATCATATATTATTTATTTATTTACTTACTGCTAATATCCTACAAAACATTTAAATCCTTCATTGTAAATTGAAAGTATTCTACAATTAACTTTATTATTCATTAATTTAATTTCCGATTAACTTGACGATCATCTAATTTCTTCGTAATTGAGTATTTTAATCTTTCTGTCAGCAAATTAAAAAAAAGGTCCTTTAAGCTTTTATAGATTTCCTGTCAGCCGGTACAAACTGGCCAACACTACAGAAGTGTACACCATTTCCCCTTCCACAGGCAGCGAAAACTAGCATTTTCATAAATTATTTAGAAATAGCTAAACAAAATTCCTGCGACCGACCGCTCTTTGCTGAGTTAAAGAACGAGCAGACAGGACGAGCTGGGCCCGGGGGGGAGGGGGCTGCGGCCTCACGATAAAGACAAAGACGCCGAGAATACACAACCCTTCCGGACAGTTCTATCGACGACGCAGCAATGACATTTCGCCCGAAACAATTGATAGGCTTTACCCACTAAAGTTTGTTACCCGACCCGGGGCTTATTAAATGTCTGTGTTCTTCTCGCGGTTGTTGTTTTTGTGAGGAGGGCCTCCAAAGCGAAAGTAGGAAATAACTACTGATTTTAGTTCTGTTCTCTGTACCGAAATCTGAAACAAAAGACCGTCACTGATCTCCATCCTCTCAAATAACACTAAGCTCCCAGGCCAATTTTTTTTCTGGTGAAAAGATCATCGGGTAGGAAGAATAATTACTAAAAATGACTTCATGTAAGGATGCCGCTGCGGTTTGGTAAACAGAAACAAGCGGAGAATCAGGTTTTTACTTAGCGAGAGTTGTAAGTTATTGATGCCGAACAATCGATGGGCGTGCACGAGTCTCTCTGCTCGTATATTATTGATCCTCATTTCTCCGCGAAATGCTGCATGGCCCAGTCGATCATCGTTCCTTCTGACGGTTACTCTACAGTATTGCTCGGTCCCGATCGTTGTCCCTTTCTTAAAGCTAAGGGGAGGGGACTCTCCAGAGACTGGTCGGGTCGAGCGGGTCAGGTGTTCAGTAACCGGAGAGGGGCGCCGTCTGTCGGGCGGTACCCGCCATCCCCTAGGACATCCGGGGCCTAGAATGTCAGACCATGGTTGGCTGGGGGGACAGACAGCAGCGCTGTAGCTGCACGTCTGGCGCTAACAAACTCCTACCTACAGCCTCCACGAATCTTGAGGGATGAGTGGGAAGGACATTTATTTCTTAAAAAAAAAAAACAGAACAAATGGTTCCTTCCTCCGCCACCACACGTCGCTATGGTCTCGGTCCGAGTACTCACGTAGTTCAAATGCAGCTCTCGCGCCGCCACGCTTCTCCGAAAAGAGAGATCGATGCGGGGAGGAGGAAGAGGAGGAGGCCAGTTGATAAAGCTAACGACCATTTCCGACAGAAATAAGTGGGCGGGCGCGAGCACTTAAACAAAGGCCTGGTGTTGTTTTATTGACTAAAGAATGTACCTGTTATATTATTTCACCTGGATGCCGTTGTCCAAGCCTTTGTCAGACTCCTCCCGTTAGTAATAGAAGCTGAGGTGGAGGAGAAGCATTGTTCGGTAGCACCGATCGTGCGAACTATTCGCATAATTAGCCACGTCGACTCCTATCAAACAATAGGCTTTGTTTAAACTCGCCCGGGGGGGTATACATACTAAGTGCGTCTGTTTACCTGTGTGCGCGGCCTTTATCAGCCAGCCTCGTTGATTAGTTCCTAATTGAACGGAGGAACTACCGTCATCACACCGTCCGTCCAGGCCAGAAACATCTCCTGCCGATAACTCCATCCCGATCAGTAAGACGGAAATGGGCGGCCAGTGAATGCATCACTCGTGTGAAATTTCTTAGAAACGTAACATTTCCCACTTCGTTACCTGTACGCCCCACAAAAGGGATGTTCGGAGGCGAGTCATGGGCCTGCGGAAAGGGATCACGCGCGTCGTCGTTCTGGAATGCTTTCATTAACCCTCCACGCGCCAAGTCAGGCTTGGACTGGCTGCACATTCTGTCAGCGAGCGATGTGCGAACCTGTCCTTACCCGTTAACACTAATGAGGGAGGAGATTCTCTGCGTGTCACGTGTCGACACGACCCAGTTTGCGCTGAGTGGCATAGATTCAAGGGTTAATGCCACCCAGATGGTAAACGGAGGATTAGGGTGTTCCAGAACATCTGTCCTGGTAACCAGTCCACTGTTGGACACACGCGCTGAAGAGTTGCGTAATCGATAAATAGTCTTTGCCGATGAGGGTCATTTCCGGAATACGGCAGAGCAGCAGCAGGAGGGATATATTTAGATTTCGGTGACGTTCATCATTCCTTTCTGCTATTGCCAACAGATGGAGTTGCTGCGCGCCTATAACTCCAGTTTTCAGTACATTAAAAACGCTGTTGGTGAAAATCTTTCCGGGGGGGGGATTCGGCCACCGGAAGGAGTAATATTAACCCTTGATTCCCAATAGTACCGCGCTAAGGATTCATGCTTGACAAAATATTATAAATGAGGATATAAAAAAGAAAAACAAAACAAACAAAAAAAAAAACGTACTGTTTTCCCAAAACTATCGGAATAAAACAAGGAGAATGGAAATATCTGACATGGAAGGTGTGCCTACGGAGTTCTGCGCCCTTTGATACCGTGAGAGTAAAACGTAGCTTTATGGCCATCGCGGTGGCTATTAGCCACCGCCAGGGAAACTTAACGGGGTGTTTGCTTGTCGGCGGACCTCTCGGGGTAGCCGAGGCCCCTCGTCTCCCTCAGACAAGTGGCAGTCTGGACACCCTTTTGTTTATCTCGGAGCAACGAGAAATCCATACGGTATCTGAACGCGAAGACGGTCAACTGACAGTTTCGCTCCGTTAGCCATAATTCGCTGACCAACACACACACACACACACCCCGCTAACCTAGAATTTCTACTAGATCGGGAGCCACCCGGGGAAAGGTAAAAGCGGCCTGAGACTGGGTCCTCCAACTCGACCGTCCTCAAATCTAGCACACTTCCACAACAACAAGGTCAGCACTTTTAACCCTGACCGAATCTACCCTAACCGTAAAAAAATCTAGGCACCTCTTTCAAGCGTAAAAACAACAACAACAAACAGTTCGATTTAAAAAAAGGAACATCACCGCTATGAATTAAGTGAAACCTCAATTTTAATTAACAAATCATTAATAGTTAAGAATAAGAACAATTTATAAACCAATCATAACGAAGTTGCTTCTATTAAACTGTAATCCGTTTTGCAGTCAATTCATGGTCGACGCTCGCAAATGTGAACTTGTTGTATTTTATTGTTAGAATTACGAATTTATTAGACGGTAGATGGCACTGATGTTATTGCTCTCTTTCTGAAGGGCACCGCAGTTAGGGCGTATAGTTAAAGTCGATTTTAACTTAACCTAGTAGTTACAAGGAAGTGGGAAGCCATCATTGCCATCGCTTACCTCACACTAAGAAAAGAGCAAGTAAAAAATCTTACACTGACTAATACCGACACTGTTTACTACACTTATCGGTTATTTATTCCTCTCACTAATAAAGGAGGGGATACTTTTGTTTAAAAAAAAACAAAACAACAACAAATAAAACTAGCCGTGTTATCTGAGCTAATTTGTAATTATGGCCTTTAGTAATTTGTAACTGCAATAGCCGGAAAACACATCTCTCCGTTCCCATAAAACCCCTAATTATTTTGAAACTTCTATTAGGTCTCCTCTTAAACGTCTGAGATTCACATCTAATAGACTGGACAGTCTTTATCGTATTCCCGGTGCTTAAGACCCGAAAACATTCTGGTAAAACTTTAGAGAATTCCTTCTAATAAATCATCCTTTCTCGAACAGGGAGGGATCCACACCTGCGCAGCACACTGAGGATGTGGGCGAGCTAAATCCACGTGAGATGAAGCTATAAGCCTTCACCTCTGCGCTCGGCTCTTCTCCTCCGCCGGTTTTGTTTGCAGATGGAGAGAAATTTGGGTTAATGCAGTTTTTTTTTTGCCTCCCGAAAACTGCGCTTTCCAGTTCAATGCCGACCTTCACGGTTGGACGACTTTCCAGTCGTTAGTCTTTTCCACCTGGATTCTCCGAGCGGTAAACGCGGCCCCCGCTCGATCGAGGGGGGGGGGGCGGGACCGCGAGTCCCCGTCGTTGTCGTGAGCGCAGGCGCAACCTGGATGGCGGACTTACAGAGAAATTCTTAAAAAAGCCAAACAGGACTGACAAATATTTCGGAATTACCGCAGCGGTTCTCAGCAGAGCCCGAGCGCGAAGTGTACCCCGCTACTCTAATATCCA
The DNA here is from genome assembly GCA_018389105.1 of Nautilus pompilius. Lineage (NCBI taxonomy): Eukaryota > Metazoa > Mollusca > Cephalopoda > Nautilida > Nautilidae > Nautilus > Nautilus pompilius. The sequence goes on from JACATO010001538.1 coordinate 82,915, forward strand.
AAACAAACACACACACCCGATCTGCCTTTTTATTGACAGAACGGTCGATGAACACCGGGATGTAACAATGAAAACGTTAGACAGACAGTAGCTGGAAGAGGTGTGTAATTATAGCCCAGCGGCACGCCAGTTCAGTTTTTACACCACCCACGGCCATCAACCAACGGCCGAGCCGCGTAGGAATAGCTATGCGTGCTATAAAAACCGAACCGTGACTGGCGGAGGGAAAAAATAGAATGCAATCAGGAAAACGGTCTAGACTGCTGTGTAATGATTAGATCGGGCCTGCCAGCTAGAGTCAGTCGCGCGACTCGTTATTAGTATTACTTCGTGATTCGGTTCTCCCTGGGATCACTTTACATTCTAATCTAGTTTACTTTCACTGAATGGATGCCGTTGACTTCTGCCTTCGTGACTGTACATCTTTCTAATTCGGTTACGCAACTGTGCAATTACATTTTCTTTAAATTCTCAGTTCTAAAACAGAGTTTACTGTACCATTGCTAACCCCCCCCCAGAATTGCCGACTCCTTGCTCAACAAAAACTAGCAAATCTTTTCTAAAGTTCTATATATCAGGGTTCAATATGGCCACGTTTGTCTGAAAGGCTCCGCGTGCGTTGTCCGTGTGTTTGCAAAGAATGCCGGGATACTGCTTATTTCTTTAAGAAAAGAAGGAGGTACTTAAAATCTCGGCCCCCGGCCAATTCGCTTTAATACCGTAAGTTTGCTTCTGTCTTATCTTCTAGTCACTCCCGACTTACGGTTCTGCCTAGAGGCCGTTGTCTCCACAGGGGTTGGCCGGAAGTCTCTCGCTGGGGGGCGCGCGGGTCTGTCTCGTCAGAATGGAGTCGGTCGAGCAGCGTTCGGCAACCACTCCGATCTTTGGGGAGCCCAACGTCTTCCTAGTGCCAGAGTCTCGTATCGGCCCCTTTTTTTTGCACACGTAAAAACCAGATCATAGTTCAATAGTAAGTTACAGCCTTTGTTTACAAAAGAGCCAATAAGCGAGTGGTCTACCGGGTCCCGGTCGCTTGTATGGTCGAGCGACCCGCCGAGCCGGTCGCCGCTAGACGAGAAACTTGTCCACGCACGAGGGACAGAAGCCTGTACACGGAGTTCCGTCCAACGGTGTGTGTGTGTGTGCCAGGTTTTTCTTATAAAGCTGCTTCTCCCCCGCCCCTCCCAGCTGGAGCTTCATCGCCGTCACAGTATTCTGCAGTCAGTTGGCCTCGCCCTCTGCGTTCTTCTGTTAGGCGAGTTTAAGTATTTCGTAACATCGAACGCGGACGCGAGGTCTTCAAGCCATTGTAGTGCGATACGGAAACGACGACAAATCGCCGAAGAAGTCGTTTCCCGCGAGTGTCTCACCAATCGGCACCATCTGCTGTAAGCTACCCCAGTCATGCTCGTGTTCTCGTCCACTCTTCGAATGAACACTGCCAGCTGGGCCACGCCACTGCTCACTATTGCGACAGGAGAGCCCGTCTCTCCTCCACTGCTGTCTTCTACAAGTTTCCCACGAATCTTCTTCAAAATCGACGTCTTTTGAATTTCGAATGCTGCCACTCTCAAGCCAAAATCGAATCTTCGAACTCTCTCAGCCGCAATGTAAAGAAAAGCGGTATAGGATAGATAGGTTCGTGCCGGTGTTGACCGTTTAAGTTCTCGGCTAAATCGCTAACTCTCTCGGCAGCTGTTGCTGGAGAGGCTGATACTTGTAGAAGCTTAGCCGGACAGTAGATCTGACGTTCGGACGATGGTTTCGATGGCTCGGCTCTTCCAGGAACAACCGCACAAACCCTTAACATCAGCATCTACTCAGGTGCCCATCGTAGTGAACAGTTTCCCTGCTGCCTTGACGACTGCGCTAATCCGGGAAATCTACCTTCGAACCACCTATCATATTCTTCACCGTGGCTCGGCTCTTGGTATCTTCGCGAATGTTGTGATCTTTCGCCTCTCTTTTGCTTGAAAATCAACCACGCGGTCTTTTCCACTTAGATCCGCGAAGAAATAGGAAATAACTCTCCATTTTTTTTTTCTTCTTGAAACGCACACGGGGTATTATGGCCACCTCTCCCGTCTTGGATAAAAAGGCGAGTGCTAGTCGCGGGAGAACTTAAGTACCGGGCACCAATGCCACATGACGTCCAAAAGCTGCGTCGGGCGGACGGATGTGCCACAGCAAGTGAGTAATAGCCACTATAGAGCCACCACCCGGAGGAGGTCCGGCAGACTGGGCTAGTGGAGCCACCCCTTGAGGGAGATCTGCGGGCACCTGTGGGTTAGGTACCACAGTTTTACGACATCCATATTACCGGTGAAAAGATTTATTTATATGAAAAACGCACTGTTTCCGTCGGATTCTCTTACTCGCGACTAATCAATAAACGTTCGATAATGATTAATTAATGAAAATAGTCAAAAATCAATTGTTTGGCTTGCGGCCGAGATTATTCCATTCTGAGGCAGGCGACAGTGAGTGGAACAGACTGGACGCCTCATCGGTTGGTTTCCCAGATTTACTCTTCCGCTTGCTGAAAAATGATTCCTCTGCCATTATTGTCCTTCTAGCAGACACCTTTGAAGGCCCCTTTCGTACAAAGCGGAAAAGTCTCGCGGAGGTACATCTTAAGGCACAGTAGAGTAGACCCATCTACTTTTTACGCGTAACGCGACGCACCTGTCGCCAGTATGGCTGTTCTTGAGAATCGAACCGTAGGCAGGCAGCGGAGTGGGGACATCCTGAAACTCAGCGCCAGACGTGCACCTAAATAAACGTTGTGCCCACCTGATACTCCCAGGCTGTCGCGTCTGCAGCAATGGCGAGTCTTTCTTTGATTACTAACCACGTTATTCGCACGGAAGAGGACCGCGGAGAGGTACGTGGTTAATCCGCAGTCGCCGCGAGACAAGAATAAAACCGCAAAAATACAGGACTGGACATTGATTTTCCTTTTCTTTTTAGTCTTAGTCGTACAAGACAAGACAAATAGTTCCTGCTGGTTAACCTCTTTATATTTTAATTAAAATGATCGTTTTCTGAAAAGAAATTTTTATTACAAGTTAACTTCATGCTTACACTAAGTAAAAGAATTGCACGCAAGTGAGATACCTAAACATTACTGTAAAACATCTTAGTGAGCCTATAATTTCTAAAACGTTGGATAAATAAGCCGGTGGCACCAAATACTAATCTCTCTAATCCTTTGTGTGTGTGTAATTATATACTTTTACTAATGAGTTTAATATTGATAGCGTAATTTCTACACAACACTATAACCAAGTTAACTAATAATAAAACAATAACCACAAAATTGGATATTTATTATATAAAAATGAGATCTAATTTGATTTATCTCCCCGTATCACCGAAATCTTTTGTATTTAGAGAGAAAAAAGAAAAATTTAATTTAAGTACAGGAAGTACTGTGCAAAGGTCGAGGGAGGTCATACCAAATATTTATTTTTAGTTTAATGCAATTTTCTATAAAAGATTGATCATAAAAGTGGAGTTGGTAGGCGTAAGTCGATGTGAATACGTAAGTTCGGAAGAATTAGAAAACATCGTTTATTTTAGACGACGTATTATTCCCTAATGAAATAAATTTCCAGTAGGGGTGCGATGGGGTTTCGGTTTTAATCCTTTGCCTTGAAAAAACGGACAAGCATCGACTGCATGAAAATATTGTAAATAAGGATTTCGTGAATGTGTATAAAACTCACCCCTAGACACAACGAGGCCGGGATCTCTCAGCTGAACCCAACTGAGCGGTTAGAATGTATGATACAATTTTCAAAATTTATTTATTTTTTTTTAAGAAATTGGAGATCTTGCCAGAGTCGTTCAGCAAGGGAAAATTCCCATTGTTATCACGCGTTGGGAGGAGGGGGATGGGGTGGAGTAGCTGAATTAAGGATGCAGTTTTAAAAGAAAGATTTAGGAGAAAATAGCAGTAAAAATTCTAAATATAAAGATCAAAGGCTGACAAAACGCCAGAAATGCTTGGGGATGGTAAAGCACACAACCAAGACGGTGTTGGCGGGGCGCGCTGTACCAGAAGAGAGGGATGCGAGACTGGTTCTCAAGAGAGGAGAATATCTGGAGCCAGCAAACAAAGAGAAAAACAAGGGACACCAAGTCTTCTGGGTTCGGGTTGTAGTCATCGGAAATGGCGTCTGACGAAAGTTTTTCTAGTGCACGCAGAACCAAAGATGGGTATCGTCAGTTAAGGATACTAAGGGACATAATTGTAAAGAGGCTAACAACAAGGCTTCGTCTTAGAAGATGTTTCGTCAGCAACGGAATTGCAGAAGAAGGGAATTGGATTTGCCCGTGGTTAAAGATAACGGAGCGGAACGGTCTACGAACCGCACCGACCCGGGGAGAAGCCATGGCGGCTCGCGAGAACGAAAACAGGCAGAGGATAACTTGGGTCGTCGTAAGGTAGGAGAATACAGCAAGCACGGCCTCGAAAATGAGTAACAACAGCCCCTGGAAGCCGAACTCGTGACGAACGGATAGTGGCGTGTGTGAACGGGAAAACTGCTTAGGCGTGTACGTGAGAGACTCCGACCGTGAACAATGGGCGAAAGAAGCGATAAACCAGCAGACAGAGTCAGGAAAAATATCATTTATTCCTGGCAAACTCGGCTAAGAGGAGAGATTTTGTTTTGCTGTGTAGTTTCTCCGCCGATCGCGTGCCGTTCGTGGCCTTAATATCAGCATCGAAGGTATCTTGAAACATAAAAATAAAGATGAACAATCTTAAACCCAGGATGGTTAGAGAGGGTGTTAAATATTGGCGGGGGGGCTGGAATGGGGATAAAGCTAAGATTCTGATAGGATTAGACATCGCAAGGTATTGTTTGTAAATAGAACTAACTGTTAACGAATGGGATACATTACCAACAGGTGTGTGGTTAATAGAAACATAATTAATCGACTTAGAGATGGTACTGATGGCTATCTCTCTTCCCCGGGAGCCCTGATAAACCATGATTGCTAAGTTAAGCTAAACATTCTCTTCCAGCAACATCAGAACTTCCATCAATTAAACTCTCTCTCTGTCTCTCACACTTACTCTCTCTGTTTGTTCTCTCTCTTCATCTCTCTCTCTCACTCTATCTAGTTTTCTCTCCCTCTCACTCATTGTCCATCACTTACTCTCTCTCTCTCTCATCTCCCCACCCCCCCCATTCCTATGCTATACAGGAAAGTTTTCCGTAATCATCTTTAAATTCTCCAAAACTGTTACTCCTTTTGTTGCTTTTGTAGACTTTAAACTAGCTTAATTTCCGTGCTGCTTTTTCCGCATCTTCTTCAGCTTCATCACCCTGTCAAACATGGGAACACATCTCCCCCCCCCCACTTCGCAGCGCGGAAGCAAAACGTTTGGCGCAGCAAGCTGTCGTCACCACGCTACAGACTTCCTGCATTTCTGTGTGCGCGATCTTTGGCAGACTATTATTATTAGCGGGCTCGCCCGGGGATGGAGATCACTGAGCCGGAAACCACTTGCTGTATTGTTCGCAGGTGAAAATAGATCGAGCCACGCCGACGTAATCGCACAGGCCTGCGCACTGACGATGCGTTTAGCGCTGCTTGCCTCGCCGTCTATTTTGCACGGTTGGTTCCTCAAGGCAAACGCAGCTATTCCCAGAAACAGACAGGGGTGGGTTTTCACGGAGCGGACACGACGCTGAGTTTATGTCCTCGCCGTCTTTTCGGGTGAGCCAACGACTACTGCCGACGCCCTTAAGATTCTCCGAGTTTCTTCGGCGGGTTTAATGACACGTCAGGGTATGGGACGCACTCGAGCCTTCGAGCTGCAGCAATTACAGACAGAAATGAATTTTCCATAGAAACGTGTTGTTGTTGTTGTTGTTGTTTTTCCCTGTTTCGAGGCAGGATCCCGATGACGTCATTAGAACGTATTAGCCTCGAACCAGCCACGTTAAGGAAGTAACAATCGGCGTCCCCCCCCCACACTAGAGGGAGCTAAGTTTGCAGCTCGGAATCTTGAAAAATAATAGTTTGTTGTTTTGTTTTTTTTTTCAAAGCGTCGATAGCAATGAATTAGTTTTAAAATTGTATAAGACGTGGAGGAGAGCGGGGGTGATGTGTCTTCCCTCGTGACCGGTAAGCGAAAGTAGTTCAGTAGAATGGCCGTGGTGCAAGATGGCGTCGTTGGGTCGACCGGAGTTCAGGCGAAGAAGGCGTTAAACGGTTGCACTCACGAGGAGTGAAGCCGAACAAATTTGGTCACAAAAAACCAAGCAGCAGCAGTCCCCACCTTTTCTCGGTCAGAGCTGTTCTTTTCGGTGTAATTCTAGTACCGGCGGGCTTTGAACTTTTCCGAGCCAAGCAACAAGGACAGAAAGCGATTGTACACCGATTTTGAGGCTACAGATTACCGCTAGAGGGCGTTCTTGGGACATCTGTAATCAACTACACATCGCGATTACATAGATTAATTAACTTTTTCAGGCTTTCTTCATTTTTTGTTGTTGTTGTAAATTTGCTTCCGAGGATGTAAATAAATTTTATTTTATAAAATTCGTTTCCAATTTTCTCTTACACTCCGGCTCACAGACGTCATATTAAAAAAAAAAACAAAAACTTTCATACAGTTTGGCGAGACGCCATCTTTTTAAAGAAATCACCTATCGTCACGAATCCTGTTCTGCGCCCAGGGTGAGTGATTTTCAAAAAAAACGAGGTTTTCTGAGTTTCTGTAAACGATATCTTGTATCAAAATTGCTTACACTAGCATCACTATTGAGTAGGGGAGACATGAAGATCTAGTTGTTACAGCACCATTAATTCATTCTTAAATGTCGGTATGCGGCTATGATTGACGACATAAAGGTCGATGCATATGACGTCGATTATAGCCTCACCTCTACGTCATATTATTCCTATTATAACCTCACCTTTACGTTTACTTACGAATTAGTTATAGAGGGATAATTCTTGGTTTATGCTTTTACTTGTAAAGCAGTACGGAGAAAGTAAATCTGTATTTGCATTCTCAGGTTAATTAGCTCACTACCACAAGTTTATATGTATACAGACGATGGTCATGCTTGGAAAGACCTCATCTAGAAACTGTATGCGGTCCAGAATCGGTAACCATACATCGTTAGGGATGCTGACAGCGTCTGACAGGAGGCGTGGAGAGCGAAGGATCTAAACGATTAGCGGAATTCAGCTTCCTAGTCTTCCTCTGGTTCTACATATCAAAGCTTACGCAAGGTGTAATAGTCATGAGATTCAATTACAATTGTAAATAAGTAATCAAGATCTGGACAAGAGTTTCTTTGTTATCCATCGGTTTCTCAAATCACAAACGTATTTATTAAAAGCGCCATAACAGCTCAGGTGTTTACCAACCGATCTTTCGCCTTCGTTGATAAAAACGCCATTAAACAAATGTGAGATAAATCATAGCCCACTAATTTTCTTTTAAACTTTCATATGTTTCCATAACATAAAGTCAACACTTATTTAAAAAAAAAAAATGTTTTTAAATTTAGTTTTCGCGCGAAGTCGATTTGAAAATCCCACAATTCCCCGCGTTCTCCACTCCCGAGTCACGTGGACAGAGGATAAATAAGCTGGGGAGGAAAGGAGAACCAGCTTGGATTCTTCCATTTCCTCGTGTCTGCTTCCCTTCCACACTATCGGTACATCTTGTGGTCAAGTCCTATCCGACTGATGGATGGAGATCGATAAACTCGGTATAAAAAAGAAGAAAGCAGCCGACGCTTTCCGCTGCCAGATGAAGTTCCGAGGCGAGCCGGAGGAAGTTTTCGGATTTCAATCGAGGAGTATCACTCCGCTGTCGGTGAGGCGTCCGGGGGGGGGGGGGGCTCCAGTGGCTGCCTTTCACCGGTCATCGGCGGATTAGTCCTCTTACTTGCTTAGCTAAGACGCCAACCAAACGCGTCTCCGTAAAGTCAAATGTTTGTTCGACCGACCGAGGAGTCCCCGCGGTGCCCGGCTGTTTACATTAAATAATTACTTCTTCTCCCACCCACCCCCCTTTTTTTCTTGCCGCCTCCTCCTCCTTCTTCTTCTTCCCCAGAAAATATATTAATTTATAAAATGCAATTAACTTCTCAGCTGAGTTGGCGTTGCCTGGGATACTCGGGCGATAGCGAATTTCCGCATGGCGGGTTTCCATGACGACTCGCCAGACGCCACGGCCTCTCGATCTTCTGAACCGGTGTTCTGCCGGGATTTGTACTCGTGTAAAGACAAAAAAAAAAACAACCCATTCCCGACCACGAGGCCGTGTAGTGGTTTAGCAGTCGAGTTCCCGTTTTCGCTGCTTTCTATCTTTTAGGTAACTGTAAGTTTTAGCATCGGAAAATAGTACTTTTTACCGGGCCATCATCAGCGGACAAAAGAAGAAGAAGAAGAACTTGGCACTTCTCGGCATTGCGAATCCTTCTGCGAAATAAAAGATTACCGTCCGCGTAGCTAGTCTGTCTGTGCTGACGCAGATAATGGTCAACGAGAGCCCGCAGTGGCCGATCAAGTCATGTCCAAGGAGATTTAGAGCCAATCTGTCTACATTACTAGAACGTGAGCAATGCCGAGAAGCTGAAGCGCTTCGCGGACGCCACCCTGGTGTCTAGCCAACTCATTTACAACGAAATGATAGATTTTAGCTATTAAAATCGGGGAAAGGCTGGAAGACGATCTATCTCACAGGCTTAGCATGGCCAAGCCGTTCCAAGAGGTTAGCAAACCTAACTCGCTGGCAGACGAAATTAATGTCATGGGTGCCAGAAGATGGTGAGCTTCATTTGAATCAAGACAAATTACAAGAAGAAGAGTATTTCCATTGGAAATATGACTTTCGGAGTCACACTGCTTAGCCTCGTAGACAAAGAATCCGGGGCTAATCTTGGTATTAATTTTTAAAGGCTTACTATGCAGATAAGTTCATATTACCATTCATAAAGCTACAGCGAATACAAATGTTTGCCTTTCTTGCATTATGCTTCCAAATATCTGAGTACTCACAAGAAGGTCCTGAATCTGACAATCAAGATTAAGCTAATTCCACCGCCTACAAAGCTTATTATTTTTGCCTGATTAACGACTTGGGTTATAAACCTTACATGTATCTAATCTGTTTGTAATTTTTCTCTCGAAAGTCTCCCAGATTTGAAAACTTGTCGTAAATGTTACACACGCGTTCCTTTCAGCCATTTTTTTTTTTTTTCGGTTTTCGCTAACAGCGCCGCCTGGCGACGAAGGGAGCGGAAGCAAATCTTTCTTCAGGCGGTTTTGCTATCCGATAAACTGGTCGCAAATTTATTTTTTTTTATTTTATCGTTTTCTTCAACGTTTTTAACAGGCTGAGCTATTCTCTCAACCAACGAACGCCTGGAACCACGTCTAAAGCTCGCGTCACCCACCAGTCACGTGATCGACACCTGTTTTAGATAGGCTGGCGCGGCAAGATCTGAGGATCATGGTTCGGAGAAAAGATCAAAACCTTATTCCCGCGGGGCACTTCGTTTGTAAGCAATGAAAGTTTAAAAAAAGAAATGATTGCAAGCTGTCCTGAGTAAAGGAAGTTGGGTTGGGGGGGAGAGAAAACGGTGCAGAAGACGGGTTCGGTTCTTGGCTCAAATCCAAAAGGGTCCCCTGGCATAGAACCGACGGACGGCTGGGGCGAAGGACAGAGCTGAGTTGGAACGATTTCGCGGCGAACCGTGCAGAGAAAATCACCTATTTCAGGAAGACCCCCGAGTCCCGGCCAGTTTCCTCCTCCTCCTCGTGCCTCTCGCTTGACGGCAGATGGCAGCACGAGTCGCGCAGCCGCCTAGAGGCTAACGGAGAGGCGGCGGGTTGGAAAGCCGAACAATGACTATCTGGCCCTCGTCTTTAATTAGACTATTGATTGTTTTAAAAATTGGGAAGTTTAAATTAATTCGCTCGCGACTGAAATAAAACTGGGGCGAGGATTTTCAAAGGATCGGCCTTCTTCGCGTACTTCTCTCGAAGACGGCCGATCGATAGTAGCGCGGTCGCGTCACGATGTCACGCGCTAATTCCGCTTGTCTCGCGTGCGGCGAGTTCTTGGCCGAGACTAAACCCGTTACAAACAAAACAGTAGCCGGCAATTCCCAGAAGGCCTTTCGCTCTGCAGACTACTCCGCCCTTCCCCTCCACGTAGTGTTATTTGACTTGATTTTATTTACTTTTTTTTAAAAAACCAGCAACAACGCTACCGGTCTTCTCTTATAATCAGAACGCGCCAGATGTCGTTACAGCCCGCAACAATGGATGTACAGTACTGCGCAAAAGTATTAGGTCGCTAGTCGCTAGCGAGGCAAGTCAGGGCAAACACTGATATCTCTAATTATCCCGCACCCTCTTAACTCGCTTCGTCGTTCGGAATCCAGTTCTCGTTGGAGTATAACCTGAACCAGAGGACTCCGTTCCGATCCAGAGCACTGATATCAAAAGGTGGTCAGATAAAGGTAAACCGCCGTGGAGAAGTAGCAGCAACATTAAGCGTAACTAAGGGCGTTGTAAACTTCCAGCTCTTCTATCTAATTTATCGTTACAAAAAAAAAAAAGCTAAATGTTATCCGTTTTTAAGAAGGTAATAAAGCTGATCCTGGCCGTTTCGTCCAAGAGCTTTTAGATCTTTAAAATTTCGTAATCGAGGATTGGGTTTTTATCAAACAAGTTCAGAATTTGTCGAAGGCATAAATTATAAAGTTTCAGATCAAAGTATAAGTTTAAGAGTAGTTGACGATGCGACTGTGGTACTTTTTTTCTGGATGAAGAACTTGTCAAATAGACATCGAAGTATTTATTGTAATTGGAGCATCCTCGCCGTACCAACAAATCTCTTGGCTGTGTGCCAGACTGTTTAGTTTGCCTTATTTTATTCCTGATTTACATAGATGATATCGACAGTTTGGTAGATATTGGCAAGAAGTTTGTAGATGGTAGTAAAATTTTTATGCTGCATGTAATAGCGAATAGGATAAACATAATGTCAGAGGTAAACCTTGATATGTTGTCAGATCGGTCATCAAAGTGGGGGGTAGAGATTTTCAAGTAAAAAATAGGAATAATTATAACCATCATGATATGGGATATGGTAAATTGAAAAACGTAGTATTAGGAAATGTTCTGGAAATACATTATCAATGGAAATAAACCGTGGAATGTAAAGAGCAAAGCCACAATGCTGGGATCAAATATTAACTAATTAAAATATTATCAAAAAACAAACAAATATACACTTTACTTATCTGCATTCGGACTGTCTCGTTAAGACGAGTATATAGAAATATGCCGTTTATTACTTCAAACCTTCTGCGTCCAACGTAATCCGAGACGGTCTACATTCTGGGTTTCAGATGGCCCCTGGCAGGCTCCAAAATGACACTTTAAGAAAAATAGCTCAACTTCCAGACACTGGCAGCGCTTGTGCCATTTTTTTGAATAACGAACAAGTCTTCAATTTATCTTTCGAATATATAACTTCCTAAAAATTAACGCGTAAATAGATTTGCATGGAAGATTTGCAATACCCTCTCTTTTCATCTCCCCCCTACCCATAATTCCGTGCAATCCAGCTTGGATATCAGTTCTTGTTTCATTTATTTACCTTCTTAATGAACAATATTCACAAGACTTGACCACAGAAATTGTCACAGACAACCGGATTTCTTCACCTCACAGATATGCCAAAATCCCCTTCGTTAACACATACACAGAATTAATCTATTTTTCATCGTTTGCATAAGTTTTTTTTTAAAAAGTTGTTTTATTCTCTTTAAGGAATTGCATAAAGCAAAAGATAACTCAGGTCTATAAAAGCCACACCTTTTCTTTCTTCCTTTGTTTGGATAGTAAAATGTTTTTCTGTTGTTGTGCGCGCTAACCGGACGGAGATGGGATAGGTGTTGGGAGTACGTGAGGCCGGAAACCACGTGTACTCCAACTACGGCTTACCTAACCAACCTCCCTACTGGAACTCTTCATTTTTCAAGCGTGGAAGAAAACGGATGTGCTTGTAGGTAGCCCACTTGATGGGTTGGTGAAAGGGAACGAAAATAAACTGTGTTCAGAGGGGTATAGTCATGAACCGACATACTGAGAATACGAATAGTGCAGCTTGCTTTGCGACTTTGTATAATGGCTGATGAATCTGTAACATTTATAACTAATTTTTTCTGCTTCCACCTGCTTTGTTTTGTCTTTGCTGTGTGATGACGATCGGCGTAAATCTTGCTTTTTATCTTTGTGAATGTTGCTGCTTAACCTTAGATTTTCCCGATGCATTTCTTTAATAAATGTATTAGCGTGTGTAAGAGCCAGCTGGTTGTCACGTGGTTCCTGGTCACCTGTCCGTGGCACCTTAGCCCGACAGCGATTCCCAGCCGCTACTGGTGTCGTTTTTACGCTCGGCAATGCTCCACCTGACCTAATCGATACTGACAGCTGATTAATTACTGGCAACAAAACGCAACCGTTGCTAATTCGCACTGCTGACGTTCCAGGCAGACGCCCTGAGCACCTTCCGACACCGCTTGCAACTCTGAGCCGAGAACCTGCAAGCGCCAGAAGTGCCCGTGCGTTTGAGCAACTACCAAGATCACAGCTTGACGCCCGGAGCAGACGGGTTAGCGGAATCGCAGCGGCTCTTGTCGAAGTTAGAACCGAAAGGATGCCGATACGATTCTGCGGCGAGTCACGGTAATTCTGAGAAGTAAACCATTTGGGTATCATTCTCTCTCTGTTCTGACGTCATCTCTCTCTGTTCTGACGTCATCTCTCTCTGTACTGACGTCATCTCTCTCTCTGTTCTGACGTCATCTCGCTCTGTACTGACGTCATCTCTCTCTCTCTCTCGAATGGGGCCTTCCCTATAGCTGCCTCGACTTTCAAGCGGGCTCGCGGTTCTTCTGACGACACTGGCAGGACCCTCGGAATGGCGGGTTAGGGAAGGAAGGGGGCTTTCTCTCCTACTACAGTGAGGGGTTGCTGACGTTCAGTCTGCTCACTAATCGCAGCGGCACTTTTGAACTTTTAAGGGGTCGCCAGCTAGACTATTGCTACAATTATAACAATCGAACTGGTCCAGTTCTGGCAATTTTATTTTCCCCAATAATCTATACATCGATGCGGTAAACGTTGTAATGATAATAACTGTTATACGCTGCGGCTTTGAAGTTTATGGACCGATAATCGATACGGGAAGAGAACTTCCGCTGAACCTCGGCTCTGGAGCCAAATGACCTCGGTGTCTAAGGATGCGCGCGCGCTTTCTCCTCGAAAACTCGAGCAGTTTTGGAAAATAATCGCAAAAAGGGGTTTCGAACATTTAATTTTTTAAAAAAAATCAAACCACAAAAATTAAATTTTTTTGTCTCAAAGTACAAAATAATAATAATAATAATAATAATAATAATAATAATAATAATAATAATAATAATAATAATAATAATAATAATAATAATAATAATAATGTCAGCTGACGTTCACAAAAGGCTGGCGAGCTTTCATACGGTTAGAAATGTGCCATTAGTTGCGATGCCAGAGGCGAATTCTTTGTTGTCTGATAACTGTTGACTCTATTGGGATTTCACAAATTTATTCAAGTTTCTGAAAATATCAGCATCGTTTTTAGCTGATTTCACATCTTCAACTCTACTAAATCCTTTTTTGTTGTTGTTGTTGTTGTTTACAATTAAAAGGCATAAAATTGCACTTTTATTTTTTTATAAATACAATTTAAACTGTAAATACTAAAAGTAAGTGACGAAAAATTCTACACGTTTTTCCCGCTAGCAAAAAAATGGGGAGAAATGTAAACGAAACAGATTGGAATCGTTCCTAGCAGACTCGTTTGCCTATCAGTGACGTCACAGCCGGTCTCAAGACGAGGCTTAATGGGTTTTCTTAGGTTGGAAGAAAATATTTTTATGGCTGTCGACTCACATAGTGAAGAGATATGTCGGATATGTGTCGAAAGTGTGCATTCATTGGTTACTGGTATTACACTGTATTTTTCCAGTGCATTTTCCTGAATATGGTACTTCCGGTAACTTTCTTGTTCTTCATCTGAATGCTTTCCAATTTAGAATCCTCAGATGCTGTTTGCTGTTTTATCAAATTTCGTGGTTCACAAAATTTCAAAAATTAAGGATATTCTTTAAACAATTAAGCAGGTGAAATGGTACAGAATCCCTGAGTTACGTTCGAACAACTTTTATTTAGCTTAGGCCAATTATTATTCTCTCTCTCCCTCTCTATGTATCTATGTACTGACGTAATTTCTCCCTCTTTATGTATCTATGTACTGACGTCATATCACTCTCTATGTATCTATGTACTGACGTCATTTCTCCCTCTTTATGTATCTATGTACTGACGTCATATCACTTTATGTATCTATGTACTGGCGTCATTTCTCCCTCTTTATGTATCTATGTACTGACGCCATATCACTCTCTATATATCTATGTACTGACTTCATCTCTCTGCTTAATCACTGAGGTGGCTACACAATTCACTAGCCATTAAGCTTGATTGATTGTCACTGCAGAGAGATGTCAATTATCACCCCCTGACGGAACAGCCGGGGGTTCACTCCAATCAGTGTTAGGCGGAGAGAAATTCTGATCCGCAGATATTCGGCAGCCGATGTGAGAAAACAGCAGATGGTGACTCAGTTGCTTTTTACTAAAGAAACAGTATAAATCAACAACAGCAACGATTACCGGCCAGAAATGTAAACTAGTTTTAAGCCGCTGGCCGTGCTGTAGAAGGCAGTAATAATAATGATAATAACTGCAGCGTGATTCGTTGTCGAAGACGAAACCTCTCCACGTCTGCTGCCATGAAGATACTTCTGCAGTTACACCGTTATCGAGCTTGTAGAACGAATGACTACCGGAGATCACTAGAGATGATATGGGGGGAAAACCACCAAGTTTTAGCAATTATTTTCCAATCGATCCGCACTTTTCCCAATATTTTGGGAACAACTGCCAATTTTAGGCCAGATCACGATTAACAACAGTTCACAAGACGTACGAGGACAGTGGGTAATACACCACCGGCCGTTTCTTTAACATTTAAATTTGTCTTTTACAACGGATAGAGATGATCCGCCATGACGGTTTCGCAATGGTATTCCTGTAGTTGTGTGTGTTGGTGCGCAGGGGATTCGTTCCTCTTCAGATATCCCGTTCTCTTTGTAAACCCGCTCGTACGTGGCTGCTGACTACTGCGTGCTATCTGCCATGTTCTCTTTCCCGCTATACAGCTGCTGGGCTCTCATCTGAGCGACGCATTGATTTCCCCATTTATGAAACGTTACCTCGCCCGGTTCGCTCGGCGGTGAGATGCGGATGATGATCCGCGTGGAAAGTGTAAAGTGCATGCGAAATTATAACAAGATAAATGCCGCTTCTGCCACTCAGATAAAGTGCTCCGACAGGGCGACGTCCTCAGCGCTATCGACCAGCGATCATCGATTTTCTATCTACCTAATCAAGGTTGGGCGGAGGTTGATGTGTATCTATTATTTAAATAAGTAAACAGAACGTGGCTACCTTGCAATGCCCCCCACGCAGACACCGGTCATCTAGCTTCCTTCGGCGATTAAACTTTCAGAGAAGACTAAATGTGTCCTGGAGAATTTCCCATTCCTCTCATAATGGCTCTCTTGTCAGCAGATGCTCGGCTTTCCGCGCGTTTCTGAGACTCGAAGCGAAATTCGATGCTAACTCTTTGCCAGATCGCATTGCAGTCTTGCTGCGAGTGATATGACGTCACTGGATCCTAACGTATCCTTTTCCGCCGGCTACACGGCAGAACGTTCTTTCACGTGACGCGCAGGAAGACGGCTCCGTTAATATCCGCGTGAAAACCTAACGCCATGTTGCTGTCCGCCGGATTTCCGGGGAACCTGAGCCGTTTGCAAAGAAAATAGTGATGGTGGAAATCCTCCCTATGGCACGGTCCTGGCCGGAGGCGAAGACCTGGTTTAAAGCAGGATAGCCAGGGGAGAAAAGAATCCTCTTATCACGTCGGAGATTTGAACTTATTAAAGTTTTGCCACTTTACAAGATACCAAAGCACGGCTTATACAAGGGGTCGGAATCAAAAGGTTTCCTGGTTGACTACTAAAACCGCTTCAGTAGACTGCGGAATAGCTCGACCCGGCACTGTCTTCCCTCCCTGTCACTCCGCCGTGGCGATGATGCCTTTGAGCAGCCTGACAAACTGGTGTTGGCAGGTAGGCAGCTGGACAACAGTGCCCCGACGATATCGTCTCGTGGCCTGGCCTGCTAATTGGTCCGTGGCTTTGTCGCACTCCACCTCAGTGCTCAGACGTGGCACACCTGCAACTCAGCCCTCACTCAAACACCCCCTCGTCAGCCCTTCTTTACCATGCTCCGGTCAATAAATAACACCGTCCTTAGTCCGCCTCTTGAGCGTTAACTGCTACCCAGGTAATGGCATCTTTTTCAAATAATGCCTTACACCCAGTTCTGGATGAGCTTGAACACCCATAGCTTTCTTTATACCACGGATAGTGCAAACTGGCAGTTCCTCTACACGCCCCCCCCCCCCCCAGGCTGTTACTCGGGCTATGATGACGGAGAGCCTCGCTTTCTCGGTGTTCTTCCGGTTTGTCTTTAACATGAACACAACCGTATTGAGATTTCCGAGCGTCGATAGACATATATAACCATCCTACTCTTACAAATTTCTCATCTATGCATAGTAACACTGCCTTTAATTAGTGAGCTGCTGCAGACTAAAATTTCAAACTGATGTTCGTTTTTAAAATTGGTCTACTTTAATTATTGCTTTTCATTCTGACAAATAAAGAGAAGTTATCCCCCTTTAATAGCGCTCTCGCACAAAGAAATTTCACTAGTTAAAAATAAAGTACAGAAATAAATAAGCCCAGTTTAAAAGTAAATCTGTTTTTCACTTTTCTAGTTTAATTCTGCGCCATTTATGTTTTCATTAATTTTTTTTAATGCAGAAAAATAAAGCTTATTTGTTGAAATGATACTGGTGATTGTTTTTTGTTCAATATGCAGTCCAGATTAAAGGACAAAATACGGGAAATTTAATAGCAAGAAAGAGAGAAAGTATGTGCGAATAATGATATTATTATCTCTGGTTAGCAAAAAAGGGAAGGGAAATATAAAATTAAACGGGATACCATTGGTAGTTCGTAAACTGAATGGCTGATAGTGGCAAGGGAAAGCGACTGAAGAAAATGGAGGTGCAGAAAGCAACTTATCGCCTGTGGCAGAATAAAGAGAATAATAGTAGAACTGGGTGGCTGTCTACTCTCAGTGATCCTCGCCCGACATATTAACCCTCATATTACATTAAGAATGTGGGTAAGTTTGACCCGAAACATTTAAAAGCATATTTAGTACCTAGTACAAAAAAAGGATGGTTAATGTTCCAAACTGTGATTATAAGAAAGGTAAATTTATTTACTAAAAATGATTTTCTTATGCATGGCAAAAAACGACAACAATAGTTTGAACATAAAGTCAAAGGGATGAGCTTAGTAGATGCAAGTAATGAAAAACTCGAAAAAGTTTCCAATCCACAAAATAATAATAATAATAATAATATAATAATAATATAATAATAATAATAATAATAATAATAATAATAATAATAATAATAATAATAATAAAATCGCAATTGTACCTAAGGTTAAGTAGAAAGGCAACTGGTATATATGACATAGCACAGGATGGTAGAAGGTAAAGATATGTTGCTTTCAAGGATGCTACATCTTGATGTTCTTGCTGTCAATTTCGGATGAGGAAAAACAGCCTGTAACCAATCTCCTTTGCCCATCCCAGTCGCTGTTTGGCGCATGTTCATTTACCTTTCCCCGAACATTCCGCATTTTCTGGGCACCCAAATCCGGTTTTGACGAGGAGTCCAACTTGCTAGAGTTCCGGTCTGAATGGATTTCAATTCACGCTCCCCTCGTCCAGGGCCTCTGTAGCGATGTAGTCGAGGATGATGTAGGGCTTCTTTCCTCCGCGCACTGTTGCATCCTTGTGCCACTTCACTTGCTCATGACGAGAACATCCTTGTTCTTCCTCGCCCGCTAATATTAATCAATGAACCGGGCCAAGCTTTCATGCGTAAAACGTCATCCCAATCTTTTGCTTATCCCTTATTTTTTATAGAAGCATGGCAGCCGCAATCCCTGGAACGTGTCGAGTACCACGCGAAACTCGCTCCCCGATCACGTTCTGTGCAATTCCGGCTTCTTAGTCGCGCACCACTTAAAGGGACAGCGCCTCCTGGTGGCCACCAAACGTTCGTCCGCGCTGCCTTATATATACTTCTCGAACTGCGGCGAATTTACGCCCCCCCCCAACGACTGTCAAATAAAATCAGCCGAACAGCCTCGTGGAACGTTACCAAAGACATGGTGGAGGGGAAACCGAGTAGTCAGTCCCTGGAACCATTCGGATAACATTTCCATCCGCTGGCCTGCTTTGACCTCCGACCCCGACGAGGACAAGTCGCGGAAGTCAGGGTGACGTCTTCCTCAACGTCACCGTCGCTGTCCGTCTCCGCTGAAACTACTCCGACTCTGCGACTAACCATATTCTACCACGAACCCAGAGGGATACCGGCCACGCTACTACCAAGAAAAACACGACACCGACAACCTCACACAACTAGAAATAGAAACAACGAACTGACCAATATTATTATCGCCCAAAATTAGGAAAAGTCATTAAAGAGTCAAGGTAAAAACAAATTCTAACGGCGCCTTAAGCGGCTCAAACTGACCCGAGACGTAGTATGAGAATTGTACGAGTAATCGACTTTAGATTCTGTCTTCCATTTTCAACTTACAATAAAAGCAGAACGACTTTCTTTTTTTAAACCACATTTGTTGGTGACAAAATACGGAGTCAGCAAAATCGATTATCGACAGTCTTAATCCCAATCCGTTCTCGTGGCAACCAGTTTTTCGCAAGGTGTCAGTTTCCGAAGTATTAGTGTGTATTTTGGGTGTCTGAAACATCAAAATATCTATATATTCACTGTCGATAACCGAAACTTGTGCTTTCCATCACCCTGATGTAGACATGATATGTCAAAATCTGAACCATATCAGATCTGAAACATGTTGTTCACAAAGTGAAGCGAAAGCTGCTTCTTTGTCTACACATCTCCTGTGAAGATCTATTACTCTTCCCGTTAAGCCGTCTTCATTCGTTTTTAATGTTGTCCTACAGCTACGGAAGTAGAATTCAGTGCGGGCCTGACATGTACTACTTTGTTTTCCGATGGCGCTCAGCTATTTAATACAGTGATTGCAATAAATATTTAAGCGGAAGTAAAAAAAAAAATATGGGGCGTCTTGTTTGGTCTCCTACATAGCGATTTGTAAAACTACGTCCAAAACCGGTCCAAATCTTGAATTTATTTTAAAGTGACAGATTCGTCACTGCTAACCCCTAATCCCTTCCACCCATCTACATTTATGTTAATAAAGAGTAGGCCGAACTCCGTCTAATGTCTCGACGTTTTTTGTTGTTGATGCTATTATTGCTTCCCTTTTTATATATGTATTAAAAAGAAATACACACCGACTATCCAAGATTTCAGAATAAAGCTATGTAATTGTTAATGGATATACCTGGAAATCCAATACGGTTCACTTCCGGTGACAACGATATCACGTGATACCCAGACGTCCTCGATCCGACCTCGTCATAAAACCTACATTTCGATAAATAGTTTTAAAAATAATCCATGTCCTAAAAGTGAAGAGATTAGCACCATTTATAGAATTAGTGGACGGGTATTAAAACAGAGCTTCAAATTTCTGCTGTTGTTTGCGACAAAAATCACGGGAAGAAGAAAGACGACGACGAAAGATTTCCCTCCGATAGGTTTTTAAATTGTACGAGTAATTCAGTAGAAAGTTCCCAAGGTTACTTATCTATTTGTCGGCGAATGCATTAACCGAACAAGAAAAGCTTCCTGGCTGCGACACCATTTAATTCACGTTACTGACGAAGTTTCCTCAATAGCTGTAGTAGCTCAGTTAATTGCATTACCCACAATTCTCATAGCTACAGCACCGCAGCATAAAATTGTAATGGACACCGGCTAACCCCGCCCCCCTCACTTCATACAGATGACAGATTCAATTTACATCTTATTCGTTATCGTTAGAACTCCACAAGCTACCCTAAGAAAACAACTTTCTATATTTATGAATAAGCGTTTTCTCAATCGCACCTTAAGAAATATCGCAAGCGCTCGTTAGCCGATCTTTTCCCAGTCCTTGATTAACGCAGTAGTCTGTGATGGCGGAGGCTCTGTAGCAATGGGCAGAGAGAGAGATCACGTTTATTGCAGAAAAAAATAATAATTAAACTCTTACATTTTATTACGGTTCTGTCTGACATCTGGGATGATAAAACTGCTGGCCAAATCGACCTGCTTATTAACTTGTATTGACACGCTGCTTAACGAAATCGGATTGTTATTAATTTGGATCAGTATCAGTGGTCGCCCCTCGTAACCGAAGACAGCCGCTCGCGATTTATACACAAACACCTGGTGGCGTGATATTACTTGTTCTGGAGCCGCAGTTGCCGTGATTCAGACAAGCGGTTCTTGCAATTAACTAATTGGTTTTTATTTCTTTCTTATGAAGACAATAACAAATTAGCGTTTATTACCTGTAGTTACATAAATATCGATTTATGTAGCTTGGCGGGATTCCTCTTTTATAGGAGAAATAAAAAGAAAAACAACAACAAAGCTTTGGTTTCTGTTAAAATTAATCTGGACATTTATATTCTGGGTGGTTCAGGGTTAATTCCGTTTCCCTTATCCAAATTCGCTCCGTCTAAGAAATTAGAGGGGAGACGCGCTCTCTCTCTCTCTCGTCAGATCGATAGACCGGAAGCGGCAACGCGAGGTGGTGGTCGGGAAATTCACTTTTGCAAATCGCCTAAGCCAATCGAGACGACGTAACATTGCATAACGAACCTTGATATCTCCTAACGGACTGCGCGTCCAACAGGCAGGTGGGTCTTAGCCGAGAGGCGGAACCAGTGCCCACCTTCTTGACCGCCCCTGAAGCTGAACGGAGCGAGAATATTTTCACGCCGAACCGAATATAAGATGATCGAGTCTTGATTAGAGTTAATGGTACAGAAATGGAAGTCTGTGCTGCATAGTTTTCTGGAAAAAAGTAGGGGGTTGGAAGCTGGGTAGGTATAGTGTGTGGAACTGGCCTTAGTCATTAAGCTTGTTTATATACAGCGCGGGCAGTGCCAACCCACTGATGTAGCCCCGTTCCCGAATGTTCCACCCAGCCCCCCTCGAAATACCACCCCACTCTAAACAGTTATTCGGGGTTGGCGTTGTCGTGGCTGGGGTAACATGGCGCCACACTATTCTCCGAACACCTCTCTTGCTTTCTGTCTGACTTAAGGTGGCAGGTGAGTAAAAAAGATTTGAGACAAGGAGAACACAAATCAAAACGACTGAAAGGTACGCACCGCTAGCTGAGCTAACTCCCGCCGTTATTTATTTTACTTGTTAACTTATAAGTTCAGTTCTGTCAGCCCCGGCCCCTTTTTTAAAACTTTTTTAAAATTGTTGCGCCCGTCCAGACAGGAAATGGCTGACTGTTCTTACTAAATCGAAGTACACGCTTTCATTTAATAAGACGCTGATTAATAAAGAAGATGACAAAACCTACAGCGCATATAATCACGGAGCGGCGCAGTAGTCCAGTGGACTGCTGCTAAGGTCAAAGACCGAGTTAATTTCCTCGTAGAGCACCGAGTCGGTTTAACGTATATACCTTCGTGGTCCCCCCCTACCCAGGTACTCCGATCTCCTTCCGTTAGTAAAAACGTCTCCGCCAAAATCGGAAGTGGCAGATCTCACGTGACGAAGAATTGGCAACGCTTCTTAACAGACAACTGCGGTAGCTGCGCTTCTCCTTGTAAGCATCGATGTGCGAAATAAAAAAAGAATATATATATAAACACTTAAGGAGAGATTAAGAAAAGAAAAACGATCAGGTTTTAAGCCGCAGCACGCAGACACTGACCGCTGTAAAATTGATTTTCTTTATTCCTTCATGGTGGCATTCTTTTCGGCCGAAACCGGAAGCCGCAAGGCAATTTCTCCACTAAAGCCCTACTCACTGATACAATCGCTGCCTGCCGGGAGATGCGAATTTCATTAATTTCGACAAAGTCCTTTTTTTCGTGGTGGAGAAAAGATTAAATAGCGAGAGAAAGAAAGAAAAAATGTTTGGATAGACATCTTTTTGTGCTGAGAATCTCGCTCCGCTTGAGACGACTGGACCGAGCGGCGAGATAAAAGAGGAGATAAATTAGGAATTTAATTACTTTCGTTTTTGGACTAAGCATGAAAGAATTTGTCATCAGGTGTAAGATTAAGATTAGTGATAACAAAAAGCCAGGTGTGCTTTATATAGATGTACCATAAACTTGAGAGCAGTCGAGAGGACATCATTATAAATAAGCGCCCCCTGTTAACCTATTAATAATTATACAGTAACTATCATAACGCGGGGTAGGTGCACTAACAGTGTGAAAGTTGGTATGGCACTCCAATGAGGCTCACCTTTTGGCTCTAGCACTTATCCACCATCTTAATGAAGTCACGCTTTCAGAACATCTATGGACCGATAGTATTGGCAAGGGTCGGATCGAACCAGAAATTTGACAGTCTAACAGTAGGGTCTGCGTGTGCCCGCGCTTTTTAATCATGTCACGTGACCGAATATATAAGGTCGCTGACATATTGCAGAAATTAACGGCATTAATAATGGCATTAAAAAAAAAACACAAACAACCTCCTTTTGTAATAAAATCACGTTGGTAACAACACATTTTGCTGAATAACAAAAAGCTAATATAAACGATTTGGAATCTCGGTTTATAAAAGTCCTGCTTTTTCTCCGGTCTCGCAAAGTCCGTTTCAGAAACCGAGAACAGCGCGAGATTGACACGTTGAAAAATCTGAGGCTATCTTGGCAGTAAACCGGCCACACGTGGTGGATAAAAAGATAATATGAACAGAATTAATTAGGTTCTTCTGGTTACAGGAAGTCTTGTTACGGACAGCCTACCAGAAGCATGTTTCCGGATCGCGGCAATACAGAAGTAACTTTATGCGGATAAGGATCAGCTAATGGTTCCGAGCAGGTGATCTGTATCTTTTATGTGCATTGGACGCGATCCAGCCATTAACGGTTCCGAGAACAGAGAATTCAATACAGGGGCTTTCTCAAATCTCGAAAACCGACTCATGGACGGCGACGGTTGTTCGATATTACATAGCTGAGACAAAAAAATAATAGGCGTCGCTCAGTGGTGAAGAGGCTTCTTCTTCGACCTGCAGGGCAAAATTTGATACGGCGGTGAGGGCCGGCCCGAGTTTGCTCCCCCGAGAGAGAGAGAGAGAGAGATGATGATGATGAGAAGAGAGAGAGAGAGAAGAGAGAGAGAGAGAGAGAGAGAGAGAGAGAGAGAGATGATGATGATGAAAAGAGAGAGAGAGAGAGATGATGATGATGATGAAAAGAGAGAGAGAGAGATATGATGATGATGATGATGATGATGAGAGAGAGATGATGATGATGATAAGAGAGAGAGAGATGATGATGAGAGAGAGAGAGAGAGAGAGATGATGATGATGATGAGAGAGAGAGAGAGAGAGGATGATGATGATGGATGATGATGAGAGAGAGAGATAGAGAGAGAGAGCGATGATGATGAGAGAGAGAGAGATGATGAGATGATGAGAGAGAGAGAGAGAGAGAGATGATGATGATGATGATGATGATGATGAGAGAGAGATGATGATGATGAGATGAGAGAGAGAGAGCGTTCTGACCGACATTAAGATCTCCGCCAGAAAAGTAAAGATGGGTGTTTGGTTCGTCGTCAAATCATTAATCGGTCAGTTTCTACCAGCTCACAGTTGGCCGGGCCGGGTTTCACTCGAACGTCTTCGGTAGTTTTGGGGGCCGCTTTCGGTCGCAGTATTTCCTACCTCGCTCCTTAAATTCTACCCCCCAAAAAAAAATCGCTACACTTTCTCGTGAAAAACGCCAAATCTCCCTCTCTCTCCGCCGCCAAACTCGATTGGCAGTAAATCCTGAACGTTGGCGGATTGGCTAGATCCGGTCAAGAGAGCAGCATCATGGGATGCATGAATTCTGATCCTACTGAATCAAGAAATCTACACACACACACACAAAAATATTTGGGAACCTTTTCTTTCCTCGAGGCATCCGAAATAACGATTTAGAAAAAAACAGAAAAATGTATTATTAATTTGTGCGCGAAGTTTGTATACTTCTTTTCAATTTGGTATCATTTTGCTAAACCGCGTAAAACGATCAGAAAGGAAATCGGTTAGCTAATCCTTTGTCGGGTTTTCTCCCGGGCTAATCTAAGACATCGGTTCTGAATTCATTCCAACATATTATTTTCTTTTTTTAAAAAAAAACAACAAAAAACTGAATAAGTTAGAAACGCATAATTTCAGCTATTTAGTCCAAAATCGTACAACTGTAAGCATAATTCGTTTTGAATTCTGTTGGAACTTGGCTACTTATTTATCTTTTGTCATCTCGGTTTTCTTTCTTTCATTAAATTTCTTATTCATTTTCTTACTGCGCCCTCAGACAATCCCAACAAAACCGGAGCGTTCAACAACCGAGAAATCGATATGCATGTAATAACAAGACACGTAATCGTCTTTAACAAAGGATTTATATGCCGTAATAAAGTAAACAAGGGGCCTATATATATATGTATGTATGTATGTATGTGTGTGTGTGTGTGTGTGTGTGTGTATCGTAGAAGGAGCAAATCTAAAATGTATGGATTACCTTTTGTTTGATCTCTGACGAAGAAGAAAATCATCCAGGGTTATTTATATATGTCTTCTGTTGTTTTTTTTTTTAAAGAACGTACCCCATTCTCTCCGGGACTTGGATTCCTTTTAGCAGGTATCAATGGAATAGCTTCCGTGTATTTAATTCAAGCTGGAGAGCAGGTGAGGTTTAGTTAACTGGCGTCTTCCCTCCGTTAGCCGCGAGTGGCGCCATCTCGCGGACGGGGCGGGGACCGACGGGCGACAGACTCCGGAAAGCGACGGGAATGGAATGGTTTCCTCGGCGCACGCGCGTCCGCCCGCCGCGCCCCACCCCCAACACCCGGAAGTGGGAGACTGCTCTTCGCCGTTTTCCCAGCTTCCTTTCGTACTGCGGTCCGGAATTCCCGTCTACGAGGGAAGGCGCACTGTTGCCTTCGTAACCGAAGCAGAGATCCCAAATCTTCAGAGAGCAGGCAGATCGCTGCCCTCGCTCGCCACAGACCGATCCGCCGACGAAGCGTAAAAGCAAAAGGATTTTCGAAAATAGACCCCCCCCCAAAAATTGTTTTTCCCTTTTGCTAAAAAGAGAACCCCTCGTGGAGAGGCCATTTTCGACTTCGTGAGGTGCCTTTGCGAATGATCTTAACGCCATCCCTTCACCGAGCTGCCCTGATTAAAACCGCGAGCTAATCCGATCAACTTCCGATCGCCTGTTCTCTTTATTCGCAAGGGAAATTAAATGCACCGTGTGAAGTTTTGATATTCCTCGATTCCTCGTATGTGCCCCGAACAAAACGGTACGGAGATACCAAGAGGCACCACCAGCGGAACAACTGACTGTCTCAAGTAGATCGACAGAGTTCCGCTCTACTCGCGCGTGCGGCACCGGACTTGTCACGTGACTCGAGTCTTAGAATGACATAAAAAGGAAATATTTCTATGTCGCATTCAGCGAACCCATGCTATATTAATCTGACTTCCCTTATAACAACGCGTATACGGCCCAATTTTTTTTTAGTATTTCGGTCCATAGCAGAATATCCGTCGTCTTGGAGACGTTCCGGTGGCTTTTACCAACGTCCCGGACGCCAGCTAGTTACGGGTCATCCTTTAAGGTCTGCCAATTCTCCTAAACACCCTGGCCGCGGTGTGGCTGTCTGCGGACTGAGGGATCTTTCAGCTCGCAACTATGCGCCGATCGTGTGAACGGAACGGGGTGTCTGACCCTAGAACGCACGTGTTCTATCTGCTTACGTCAGGTCTGTGCGTGGAAAATAATACCTTTCTACCAGCCAAAATTCCCGGGGCCAGGTTTGGTGCGATCTGAAAGTCAGCTGGGGGAGGGAGGGGCTGTTACTAAATTTTCTTCGTGAGGGTAGACCAGGGAGGCTTCCTGCTGACCAGGATAGGGCGAGTGAGCCCCCGTCCACGCAGCCCGTCCGCTTAAGGTCGTGGAGACCGCGGCTTTCCTATCAGCGACGGAGGGGCGGGCAGTCGATTCTGACCTCATGGAAAAGATGAAAGAGGTTTTTAAAAGGTAAATATCTAAAAAAGCGAAAACAAAAAACGGGCGAGAAATTACTGAGCCTGGCTAATAAAAAACACACCAGATGAGGGAGAACAAAAAACAAACAAACAAACAACAATCCTAGCGTCAGTTTCTCGAATCAAGAGGAGATAAAAAAAAAAAAAAACAGGTTGGAGGGGTTAGCCGCAAACATAAAGTCCCTAACAGACCCCGTTGTTTTTAGACGAGGGGGAGACCGGACAGCACGGGATAAACCACGGATTGGGCGAGAAGAAGCCTCGCTGGAAGGGTATGCCAGACCGAGCTGCTGCCGACCGGGATTCGAACTCGGATCCTTAATGCTAGAGCAGAGAGCCACCCACGGCGCCGCTCAGCCTATGGAATTCGAGAACGTCTAGAGAGTCCACATTCCTCAAACAGCAGCAGCAAGCCGGCCCGGTGGGGCAGGTGGTAGCGGGTTAGCTCCGTAAGGGGACCGTTGCTCCTGTACCGGGTTCGATCCCAGGCTGGGGTCGGAGGAGAGTTGTCGCTGATGATCGCCATAGCGTGAAACAGCTGTACGACATCTCCTTGGTGTCCGACGTGAGAGAGACCTCCCGGGTCCTTGGGGCCCACGGTGTCGGGGGACCGGGCCGTTTGTCGGCTCGACGAACATCTCTCAGTAACGAGGAGGACTCGACAGAGAACGGGCCACTTATCTTTACAGGATGCGATGCCATTGAAAGAACCTCGTTCGGAAGTCCAAACTCGCTCAACAACAACAACAACAGCAGCAGCAGTCACAACAGAAAACTAAAGAAGTGGCAACACCGCGCAAACAGACAATTCGGGGAGGACATTCCGGGTTCATTACCGACCGGGCGACAAACGGGCAAAGTTCGCCATGAGCCGGGATCGTTGAAAAACCCCGCCGGTATTATGCAGTCCGTTCTTGCTGAAACGAATCGCCTCAGACTTGAAATTGCATCGTTCGATTAGCCGCAGATTACGGGACTATTCCATGCCTGGATGGGAAACGTTTAATATATCGATCCTAAATTAAATTCAGATAAATAGAAACTGTTTAAGTATAGCGCGTGGGCGCTGTACACCTGGACAGGGCGCCCGTCAAGGAGTACGACGGGGGGGGGGCGTCCAAACGAACCCTGTTCTATCCGCAGTTACACCTATATCAATCAAGTTTATTAACTCAACGTTGGCACGAAGGTTTTCCCTGCCCCAGGTCGGAAGTGTCGCCCCCTCGTGGTGAAAAACACGCGACGCATCTCACTACGCTTTCTTACCAAAAGGTGACCCCCCCCCCAAACCTGTCGTAGAGACAGGTTCCCGGCACTGGAAAATCGTTAGTTAGCGAAAGGCGGGCGGATGTTCCGTGAGATATTAGACGATAATAAAGACAGCGAGAGACGAAAAGGATTCCGAAGCCTTAGAAAATCGAAAGTGACGCTAAAGTATATATACATCAAAACCAAGTAGTAAATGGTGCTTTAAATAATTAAATAGCAAAAACATCGGCGTTTATAGTCCCCCCCTTTGTAAATCATTGGCTAGACCCCTCTTCGATTATACGGTTCCGGCGTGGAATAAATTTAAAGAAGTTTGGTATTGCAAACTCCCATCTCTAATTAATTTCACACAAATGTTTCGAAGTTTTTCTGAGTCGTCTCATAATATATTCACTAAACCACCTCTTTCCCCCTGTAGTCTGTAAAACGATAAAATGAAAGACTAAAGAGAAGAAAAAAAAGGGGTTCACATTATTAGTAAACACAGTTCGCACTAAGCGTGAAGCCGATGAAGGAAGTAGTAGGAAAATGGCGCAAACGAACTTAGACATTTAAAGTTACACCATTTCGAGACTATAAACGAATTGACGCTTCAATAATACAGTAGAGTAGTAGTCAGGGTTAAAAGCAAAGGCTATCAAGCACACGAAAACACTACCTGTCACACCGGATGTACCCCATAATTAGAATCGAGTACAAGTGAGTAGGAAGGCTAAGCAGCCTGTCAGGTGACGAAGGGTTTCAGTTTCTACACGTGGTCCCCCGTCGTTGAAGTCATCGCATAATGCGCAGACAGTGAGAATGCGGCCAAAAAAAAAAAACAAAAAGAAAAAGGGGGGTCTACTGGGCTTTAATAGGTACGGACAGTGGATTATTGGAAGCGTTGTCCAAAAAAAAAAACAGATCCAACTTATTCCCGACCGATTCGGATGTGAGCACCAAAGGCTAATCTCCAACAGCCACCGTAGGGGGCGTGGCAGGTGTCACATTGCTTGCTAATAGAATACAAAATAAGATAACGTGACGTAATACAGTTCTCCCTAATACAGGCATTTAATTCACTAATCTCGCTGCGGCTAAGAATCCGGGTTCTTTCCTTCGGGGTGTTTCGCGACCTCCGGCGGCATGGCGTCTTCTCGATCTTTCGGGGGGGGCTGAGCTCGTCTGAATTGGTTCTGTTCGGAAACTTCGGTTTCCTTCCACGGATAAGCAGTAGGGCTCCAAAAGTTCAGAAGAGGAGATGACTCGCTCGGTCGCCAAGGCAAGTGCTGTACGTTCCTGCCCTTCCGGCTCGCCGCCGTGAGACGCCACCATGACCCGGAGCCAGGACCGGAGGTCCGCGAAGGAAAACCACTGATTTACTCCCCTCTCTCCGTAAGGACCAGACTTTCCGTTTCCCGTCTGGAAGCTGCCCCGCAGACATGACGACTAATTTAGTAAGAACCCTCGGCCGTATTTTTTCATTGCCCAATAGCTTAGAGCAAATAACCTAAACTTTATTCTAAGAAAGGATCTTTTCCGCTGGCTGTAAACCGGGCGGAAATGAGATCTTTGCGGGGTTTGTGGGGGGGGATGACGGAAAATCCGTGCCTCGTAATTAATCTGTGTCGAATTGGTTCATGTGAACGAGAGATTCTCTGAGAAGTCTCCACGGTCTCTCTCCCATCTCTCTCTCTCTGTACTGACGTCATCTCTCTCTCTCTCCCATCTCTCTCTCTCTGTACTGACGTCATCTCTCTCTCTCTCCATCTCTCTCTCTGTACTGACATCGTCTCTCTCTCTCTCTCTCTCTCTGTACTGACATCGTCTCTCTCTCTCTCCACCTCTCTCTCTGTACTGACATCGTCTCTCTCTCTCTTATAATTAACTTCAGTCCTGCAGAAATTGAATTTCGACGCTATTCCTGGAAGCACAATACCAACGGCCCAATAAATGTTGGTCCTTCGCTAAGCTCCAACTATAATAATGACTGGCTCCAGCTGTGGCATTGACGCAGGTAGCAAAATTGGAAAGGGGGGGGGGGCGTTTTAGAATTTTAAAAATCTAAATTTAAATTTAAGGTGACAAAAGAACAAAAGAACTCAAAAATTTTAATTAAACAAATGTAAAAAAAAACAACAAAACAACAACGACGAAACAAACTATCGGGAGGAAATATCATTGATGTTAAGTCAAAGTAGAAGAAATGAATAAAGTTACTGAAACAGTACTTCATTCGTTTCCTGTTGCCGGCTGTTTAGAACAGATCAGAAAGCAGGAGAGCGACCAAGGGGGGAAAATTACCCGTGTGGAACTGACTCAAAGCAGCCCGGCTATTGTTCGAGAGTAGAACTGTGATCAGATGAAGACGCCAGACGACAAACGCTGCGTTGGAATTTCTTTAAAGAACAATAAAACGATCACCGGTTCGGTAGGAAGCAGATAGAAACCAAACAACATTGACTGACAACCTAAGAACGGACCGGGATAGCAGATAGCGTAAACAGAAAGTAGACTTTGTTCAAACCTTGTAAAAGGACGGGTAGTTTAAATTAATGAGGTTTCTGAAACTTGCCTTATGAAGAGTCGAATGGTTCGACGTAAACGAAACCCAGATGGATTTCAGGAAAGTCCCGGTAAATAAAGAACCATTTTTTTTTTAAAGATCTAAAAAAAATTCGGTTCAAGACGGGGGGTCAATTAAAAAACTAGGATTTTATTTCGTTGTTTCTTCCATCAATGGTTTCATTGATGTGACGAAGGGGAAATAACTCAACCGAAATGAGTGACGTAACGAAGCACGTGGTCACGTCTTATCGCAGAGCTCATTGCCGCCTTTCACTGGAGACTTGTCCAGCCACTGGTCGATTGTTGCGCTCTCTGTCTACTGATATCTTATTTTTGCGGATTCTTGTTATTGGTAATCGGGTAAATATCTTTCGCGTTAAAATGATTGAGAACAGCTGATGGAATCGGAACTAAAAAGGCAGAACAAATGCCCCTGATAGTTTGCCATTATATCGAAGATACCGCTCCGCCGACCCGATCAAGTTTGAAAAGTGGAATCCTATTACTCGGCCAACTATTTCGGTAAAAGTCTCTCAGAATGTATTTGCTGGTATTGCAAAATAACTTGTGCATTTCATTAATTAGTGACAATAAAACGTAATTTTTATTGGTATACTTATATATGCTGCAAAGTCGCTTCAGTCTACGCTTTTGGCTAACGCCATTTACTGAACGATTACAAAATTGATTTCTTCTGTTTTTGCACCAGTCTACGCTTCGGCAGGAGAGACCGAGACTGGTAGTTACAGGTGTAAGTAAGTAAGTTGCTACAGCACCGGCAATTCTTAATTAAGCGTATCGATGAGACTATAATCTACGTCATATGACGCTAACATTACCCACGTTTGACGTCACGTTCTGATCGCTATGACGTCGATTATAGCCTCATCCTCACGTTTAACTAGGAATCACTGGTGCTGTAGCGGCTATCCACGGTGCTCTCCCCTACTTTTATGGCGTTTCGTGCTTCTCCAAAATTACATTAATAAACAAACATGTCCTATTTCTGTAACTCGCAAGTCAACACATTTCAGTATTGATCTAGATGTGCTTATCCATCTAGTGTAATCGTTGCCATGTTATTTATACATTACATATATAAGATTTACAAGAAAGTGGGCCTAGACAACCGCTTCTGAGAGTTAAAAAAACAGGGGGGGCCAGAACAACAGCATCCACAAAAAGAAAATAAGGGTAAAAAAAAATAGAATCTCAAGTTTATTTTTTCTGGAATCAGCGGCACTTCGACTCGATTTGCTTCCTGGTTACTTTACATATTTGTTGATATAGCTCGTATAGGCTACTTGAGAATCAAAAAGAGAGAGAGAGAGAGAGACTTCTTTACACTTAGAAATAACGAGATGCCTGGTGGGAGGGATTTTCTGCTTCTCCTTTTTCCAGTTCGACAAATGCGTCGTGTTTAGAGTTGATGCGCCTGTGAGAGATCGCTGGCCGGGATCCAGGCTGTTGTCAGGTAGCGATAAATACGGGTCGGAGTTCATATTTGCTTGGCAAAGAGAGACACCTGGGGGGGGGGCCCTCCCCCACGCGCCGAAAAATTTCCAGACATCGGTGAA
The DNA here is from genome assembly GCA_018389105.1 of Nautilus pompilius. Classification (NCBI taxonomy): domain Eukaryota; kingdom Metazoa; phylum Mollusca; class Cephalopoda; order Nautilida; family Nautilidae; genus Nautilus; species Nautilus pompilius. The sequence continues at coordinate 114,810 of JACATO010001538.1, forward strand.
TGCGCTGGCCAGCCTGTTTATCGACGGCGTTTGTTTGACTTGGCCATGTATTATTTCATTCCGGATATCAATCATTTACAACTGCCCCGCGCAACGAGCCGCTGTCGCCACCCCCACCGTGGTGACTGCCATCTTTGTCTGACTAGGACGAACCGGCCAATCAAAGCGGCATCGTTAACTCGCACTGGCGACGTTCGCCCTGCTAGCTTTCACGCCGATCCGGAAGACGGACAAACTCGGGAACAGCAGTGCGAGTTCGGATAGGCTGAGACAACTGCTGCGGAGAATGACCGCTTGCATTCCGGCTCCGTCTTCTGCCACTGCGAGTTAATACGTCGCTGTAAGCTCCCGAACTACACCACCTCTTTTTCATGGACGCCGATACCGTTCTACTTTCGATCTCAGAGTTAACTGTCTGACCGGACCGATCAGGCTGCGCTTAGGCGACGCAAAATCCCACACACACACACACGAAATGCACCAGATGCTAAAGATACGCACAAAAATCAATTTTTTTTTTTAAAAAAAGGGGGGAACTTGTAATCATGTGGTATTTCAATCGGGCGAATGTAAAACCGCGTCGCACTTTATCTTAAAGCAACCGCCATTTAAAATTTTACCGAAAAGGGGAGGAGGATAAAGAAAAGAAAGAACAGAAGCGTACTCTTCAGAGAGTTATTCGATAATTTCACCTGGCTCTCTCTCTCTCTCCCTTTTTAAAATCTATATTTAATCATTTTAACCGCTCGAAGAGTCGCATTTATTCTAGAGAATAAAGCAGATAATCAAAAGCTAACTTAAAGCGGCACTCACAGAAAAAACAAGAAGAGAGAACCCCCCATCCGAGGTTAGAAATTAATTCCTATCTTCGGGCTCTGCGAGTGTCAGCGACCCTGCATCTCCCGACTGGTAACGGCCTCGATTCCTGTGTCCTGTTTGCACAGCCTTACTTTCATTATTTTAGGAACTCTAAAGAAAAGAAGAAAGAAGACGAGGGGGGGGGTGGTGTTCTATTCTTGTAAAGCGAATAGTGCGACCGTCTCTTGACCGATGGATAGTCCACCAGGGCGTTTTCTATTACTAACTGATGTTGTTCCTTTAAATTCCTTCATCCAACGACTGCTGGAGCCGTCGGATGATGGATTCCCGTGGTTCGTCTCTGTCTCTCCGCGGCAACCAACTTCAATTCTGCAAGATCCAGATGCTGTTAGTTGGCGCCTTCAGAAAAAAATCCCAAGAACCTGTTACTGCCCGGTCAGTCCGGACGTCACCATGACTACTGACAACATGCCTCCGTCCACTTTTGTAAACCATTGTATTGAAGTCTCGCGAGTAAACTTCGTTTGTTTCTTATTGTTTCTGCCTTATTTTACCAGTAGAAAAATCATTTTAACCGCACATCCCCTTTACGCTGCACCGAGAGACAGAGGAACTCCGTCTTATCGTTTCCGACGAAGAATCTTGCTATCCGAATGAAGAGCAGCACCACGTGACTGGTTTAAGAAAAGATGGCGCGAAGCCAGAATTTATTCGAGGAAGCTTATTGACTGTTTGCAGACTGCTCTATTTTTAAAGCCAGTTAACAGGAGTGCAGATCACGGAGTCTAATTGAGGTAACCAGAAAAGAGGTTTCCGATGGCCTGCGTCCATTTGTATGATAAACAGCGGCGTCAGAAGGTTGGTATTGATTTCCGCCAACCCTGGCTCTACGTGTACTATACCTCGCCTGTCCGCCGTCTGACATCTTTACCCCTGTTTCTTTCTGCTCACTTCTGGTCACCCCAGAAATACTTTATTGTTCGTCTCCTTAAAGGAATAAATTGTAACAATCGAACAGTTTGTTAGACAGAAACCCAACAAGCGAAATATTTGGGTGGTTCTGTTAATCTTAACATCTATGGAGTAATAACGTGTATTATTATTATTATTATTATTATTATTATTATTATTATTATTATTATTAAAGTCTATTAAGCAGAGGTAGTCAGTGCGAGTGAATGAATTACCCTGCGGTGCTGATTTTATTCTAAACTTTATAGATTTAATTTAACGCTGACTTTGGATGATTATCGACTGACTTTCTAACGTTTCTTAGGTTAAGGTTTCAGTTAGCTCATTTCTGTGCATAATTTAAAATCGAAAGACAAAAAAATTCTCGGAAGAGAATGAAGATAAATGAGCTGGATGCTAACTAGAGAGGAGAAATATTTAACCTTTGTCTGTCATACGCGCCATGCTTCAGATTACTGGTATAGAAAACGGGCCGATGCTGTGAACAGTCCGTTTCAGTAATTATCCGATTTGAAGACACCTCTTTCCCTACTTCTATGTCAGACATACATATGTATATTCTTACATAATAATACGTCATCCGATTTAGCTCTGTTCCTTATATAGAAAAGATAAAACACGAGTCTGATAGTGATGGTTTGAAACGGCGGTTTCTCTCTTTACCAAAACCGCAGAGTGTCGCCCTCTATGTTACTCAATCTTTTAGAATAATTTTCCCTATTCTTCGTTTTTTTTTTTCAAATTTGTGGCTGTGCATCATGATGCCTTTATCAAGCACAAATTTTCTTCCTTGTTGATGCCTAATCTGAAAGCATTCATTCCCCTCTAAACTTGTGGCTTAAATTTCCTTTCTCGAATAATCGTCCAAATCACTAGACCACCACAAGTCTACCGGCTAGTAAATCTACTTCATACGTCATCCAGCCGTTCACGGAAGCGATGAACTCAAGCGCCCGCTCTCCTCCGACGTCCGCGGCTCTTATAATAAAAAGATTATTGCTAATTGTCTGCCTTTTCTAAGCCATGCAACATTCTGTGTCCTTCGTCTAGCTTCTCTTTTAATCCGCAATGACCTAGATCGGGAAAGTTTCAGTTTCTCAGCTTCAGAAAGAAGAAGAAAAATAATTTTGTGTTGGAACGCGAATAAATCGCTCTTGGACCTTCGGCGAATCGGTCTGGGCTTCAGCACGAGTCAGATAGAGAAACATACAGAAATTTACGCTTCAGCGCACTCGATTTTAAATGTCCAGGCCACATGACTCGTCGTTTTATTGACTCCAGAATACAGTTCTGTCGGATGCGGTGTCACAGCGGAAAAATTGCCTAGTCTCTCTAGATCACCAAGGGAACTGTTACCCAACAACTAAGACCGCTGTGGAAGAATTAGCACACGCCTCTTTAACTTACGGATGCGAGCAAACAGAGAAATGACAAACAAATGCTAACAGAAACCACTGTCGTCTACAGGCCGCGGCGTATATCAGTAAGAAATACTGTCAGCCAACGATGGAGACACTTGGATCACCGGGAATCGAAGTATAGAAGAAAACAAACACTAGCATTTTATAGTCTGTTGGTTTTAAAATTTGCAACAGAAAAACAGATAAAATATGACAGAATGAAAAGAGAAAATAGCGAACTACGATGGACGCCGTTTTAGATATATATATATATACTTTTAAGTAATCTTTCCCTCCACGTGACCACTTTCCGTTTAGCTGGAAACATGTTAAAGTTATTAGGTAATATATAAGTTATTCGATTATCTATCTGTAAAGCCCAAAAACTGGAAGAAAAAAAAAATCATTCGGATTTTACGTTAAAATCGCTATATTTCTGTATCGGAAATAACACATGATCTACGCCTCCACACACACACACACACACACACACAAGCGACACTAAGATCTAGCGATGGAGATGTTTGGTAAACGGAAATGTACCATCAAATAAACGGATTAGACTCTGACGAGACCAGGAAATGGATTATTACAGAGAGGGGGGCACGGAACCTTCTGTTGCACAGTGGTTAGCTGTTTAACATCCGCCGACAAAGCCACGTCAGTCTCGCACGAACGAGAAGCGTGACGTCACTGATTTAAAATGGCGTTAGAGAGAAACGGAAAACGAGAAGCTCACTTCTGACAAACATCGACTGGTTTCCTGTTTCTCGTGATGGCTACTTAAAGTTTTTTTTTCTTCCATGCCCTGTTTAATCTCTGGCGAAGCGCTGTCTCGGTAACAGTGTTCGGACCTGCTAACGTCGGCCCGTGTCTAATAATAATGCCGGGTTTGTTGTGGTAGAAACCTCCAAGAACTCTTAATGGTTTCATGTATAAAAAAACAAAACAAATATGGCACCTTTACACTGCCCTTCGCTGTGTATATTGCGCTGTTTTAATCTCGTGGCTTCTATAGATCCCTTGTTCGGCTGCACTTTGACGGTTAAAAAAAAAATCGCTTCAAGGAAGTTTTGTTACTTGAGCCACGAAGGAAGCTCACCGCCGACGAGGAACGTTGCTTAGGTAACCAGGCAAAACATTATTCCTCAGTTCTTCCTCCTGTCTGGTGGTTACTGTACCCACCTTGTGTGTGCGCGCCCTGCTATAATTGGACTTCTAACAGCCATACTGTCCTGAAGGTCAAGAATAGAGAACAAGAGGGTATGGATGCCAATTCTAGGGAAGAAGAAGAAAAACAGAAACAACCCCTTTTTTTGTCGTTTCTTTTCATATCTTCACATGAATAACAAAACTTTTTTTAAAAAAAATCACGTGACTTTAGACATCAAAATAAGGTACGAAAACAGAATGGACATTTATTCTGGCGGCACCTAAGTGTTTCCGGCAGGTGGGGGGTGGGGTGAGACGGACTCATCCAGACTTGAAGTTATCAGAATATACTCTTCAAAAGAAAGCTCTCAAGGAACTGTAGAAAGGGTCGCTGCGAGTTGATGTACTGCCACCTCCCCTCACGAATCTGCAGCCACTCACTACAGGAACGCCACAATGGCCCTAAGGTCGAGGAGTGGCTTGGCATCTTGGGTCGGGAGAGATCCGGAAACGAGAAAAGCCGCTGGGCCCCTTCCCCGGGCCCGGTTTGCGACTTCCACCAAAAATAAAACCTGGTTTTTCAGCCGAGTAAAAAAATCCGCGTTCAGAAAACCATTTTTTTTTTTTTTTTTTAGATGGCACGTGGCGCGTGTCCTACGTCAGCCTGACCCGAAGACTGCGAGAAAGACGACGAGTTCCGGATTGGCTGGAGGTCAGGGTTCGCGACCGCGTCAGCTTGACCCGAAGACTGCGAGAAAGACGACGAGTTCCGGATTGGCTGGAGGTCAGGGTTCGCGACCGCGTCAGCTTGACCCGAAGACTGCGAGAAAGACGACGAGTTCCGGATTGGCTGGAGGTCAGGGTTCGCGACCGCGTCAGCTTGACCCGAAGACTGCGAGAAAGACGACGAGTTCCGGATTGGCTGGAGGTCAGGGTTCGCGACCGCGTCAGCTTGACCCGAGACTGCGAGAAAGACGACGAGTTCCGGATTGGCTGGAGGTCAGGGTTCGCGACCGCGTCAGCTTGACCCGAAGACTGCGAGAAAGACGACGAGTTCCGGATTGGCTGGAGGTCAGGGTTCGCGACCGCGTCAGCCGGATGTTGCTGCATAACGCGGCATGAACTTATCACGCACGACTGTGGCAGCAGCACACCGAGCTCCCGACACCCACCCTCTCCCCCCCATCGCTTCGAAGCTGTTTGTTGCTTCAGTCTCACGGACGAGATGCGCCTGTCTAAATCAAGACAGATTGGGATAACCATTTCGCGCGACATCGAGGATCTCCCAAAAGATGTTCCAAGTGTCTGTCGGTTTCTCCTAGTACTTCGCATGTTCAGCCGGGACGGCCCACCGTCGTATCCCGAAAGCTATGGACGTCACCGAGCCACTCCCCCAGAACTTGCCACGGGATGTTCCTTGGCTTTTCTTCAAGAAAGAAGCTGTCTCTGGTGCAGCCAGAGCGCTGCCCGACGACGACGTCATACCCAGGAAACAAGGCCGTCATTCCGAGGCGCTGTACAATAGGGTTTCAGATCTTGTTGGGGTTGGAGATGACACGGCCAGGATAAGACCCTAGTGTGATTCTAATTTTGTTTTGTTTTTTTAAATTACTTCAGAACAGGTCTGCAGGAGAGAGAGAGAGAGAGAGAGAGGAGAGAGAGAGAGAGAGAGAGAGAGAGAGAGAGAGAGAGAGAGAGAGAGAGAGAGAGAGAGAGAGATGATGATGATGATGATGATGAGGATGATGTCGGTACAGAGAGAGAGAGAGAGGAGAGAGAGATGATGATGATATGAGATGATGAGGATGATGTCGGTACAGAGAGAGAGAGCGAGAGAGAGAGAGAGAGAGAGAGAGAGAGAGAGAGAGATGATGATGATATTGATGATGATGAGGATGATGTCGGTACAGAGAGAGAGAGAGAGAGAGAGAGAGAGAGAGAGAGAGAGAGAGAGAGAGATGATGATGATGATGATGATGATGTCGGTACAGAGAGAGACGTCGCTTGCGCTACGCTTTGAACAGTGGATTTGTGTGTACGCCGAATTTTGTCGATATTTATTGTAAGTCTTATAATCTCAAATATCTTCTGTTGACCGAACGCCGTTTTGTGGGTCCCGTTAGCGACAATCACAAGAAAGCAGGAGAGTGATTCACTGTGACGGCGATGACCTTCTGATCCATTACCTACCGATAGGGGGCTATAAAAAGAAGGCGATAAGCTTACAGAGGAAAGGCAATAAGGATCAGGCGAAGGGAATCAGCATTAATAAAACCACGAGCGATAAACATCGAACAGTTCGGCTTAAATTGCTACTTTACGGCAAAGATTCGAGAATAAAAGCAACGACACCGGCAAGTTATTAAGTGCACATCACTAGGAGCAGTTCATTTTTTGGTTTTAACAGCGGGTCAGTAGTAACCCTCGTCCCTGGATGAGTCAGGGCGTGCTCCGACTGCGGAAATTCTTTACCCCATCTTTATTAAACTTCAGTGAAGTAAAAGAGTGAGCTGATTAAATAGAAAACAGGAAAGTTTAAACAGACCGAGCCAAGATAAGCTGGTAAAAAGGCTGAAGGCTGAATACTCTAAACAGAGAAAGCCAAGCTAAGCTGGTAAAAAGGCTGAATACTCTAAACAGAGAAAGCCAAGCTGAACTGGAAAAAAGGCTGAATACTCTAAACAGAGAAAGCCAAGCTGAACTGGTAAAAAGGCTGAAAACTCTAAACAGAGAAAGCCAAGCTGAACTGGTAAAAGGCTGAAAAGCCTAAACTGCTGTGAAATTTTTAATTAAAGACTGGAAAAAACGATGACACTGACAGATAAGAATCCTGGCATTTGTAACCAGCTTAATTATGTAGATATTAATACGTGACATCGTCACTCACAGATTCTTGCGGCAGTTCCGTGTTGTGATAAAGGTTTGCGGCAAGAGTAAGTTTTCTGGCGATATCAGTTTAAAAACAGCCGGATGCAATTGCATTTTTGTCCAGTTTAAATGTGTAAACTTGACGGTGCATCCTTCTCACACTGTTCAGCTCCCTTCGTCCGTCCTTCTCTTTGGTAATTTCGACGTGTGGACATTCTCTTTCTATGAACTGAGCCAAATTCGATGGAGGGGATGGTGGAATTCTAATAGGTTCGTTTACACCTAGCCAGAGAGCGGCATTGCTGGTGCTGTGATTTTGTTTGTTATTTACACTCGTCCCCTAGAGGGCGGTCAGTGCGCCCTGACGAAAGACAGAGCGCGTGACCAAATACGGAATCGACCGTCACGTTCGCGACCAGTCCAGTGTTTGGCGACGGGGAGGTGGTGGTGACAGGAGACTGTCTGCGGCCGATCGTAGACACCGGACCACGTGGGCTCGGTTGGTGGGGTGGTGGGGAAGCGATCAGCAACTCGGTTGCGCCCCCCCCAAAAAAGGAGCTAGCTAGCTCCCAGCGTTAATTGTGCATCGTCAGTTAGCGGGAACTAGTGGGGGCGCGCGGCACTCGTGGAAAGGGACTCCACGGGGCCGAGAGTCTTGGGCTGTTCCCGCAAACTGTTGAAACGATCTCCGTCGCGTCCGCCAAAGACCCCAGCCTCAGCAGACATTAATATATATCTGCAGGCGCTTGTGCCGCCCTCGTGCTCAGCTCCTCACACTAACAGCCTCATCATAGCGCGGACCGGCCGCCTGGCGGGAGAGCACCGTACACTGTGGACCGGCATCCAACTTTAGAAGCCAATAAAATTTCGCAAGAATTAATTGTTATGGTTCGATTCTGATCGCACACCACGCCGCAGCCCAGCGGGTCTTATATACATATATATATATATTCTCAGTCGCCATCACCTACCAAAGAAACTGCAACTTACCAGAACCTGTACATATCCATTTTTTCCACGATGCCGCCGGCACATCTAACTCAGGCCGAACACTGTCAGCTCTCTACAGAGATGCCGTCGATATTAATTAACGCAAATATCGGCGAGAAGGTTGCTCCCTCCCGCTACACACACGCGCACTTTAGGGTGCAGGCTTGAAGAGAGAATAACTCTGGTACTTACGACTCGCTGTCGTCCCCCTGTCGGTCCAGCCACCCGTTCGTGTTCATCGTGTGTACTCCGGCCAGGAGCGTACGGTTAGCGATGTTGTTTTTCCTCTCACTCGCTCGGCTCCTCTACCTACGACTGGGATATCGATCGAAGCGCTCCGCTCGTTCGCTTAGCGTGCGACGGTGTGTGTGTGTGTGTGTGTGTGTGTGTGTGCGCGCGCGCGCGCGTGTGCGCGTGCTCCGTCTCTCTTCCCTTCTCTCCAAACCCATGTCCCCGGGGGGCGGGGGCGAAGTTCGATGGTACGACGACCGAACCACTGACGCAGCTTTGATAGCCCCCCCCCCTGATACTTTAGCACTCCGTACATCTGTATCTCAAGCGACACGGAGGCAGTTGTGGAGAAGACGATGGAACTCTTTCCTCACTATACGGTTTTCAAAGTTAAGAGAGACCTTAAGCGTAATTCTTACCTGGCCAATAAAACATCCCACATGTTATTGAACCAATGCATTACTGCCTACAGTTTCATGTATATAAATAAGCGCACGTCCATGAAAAAATCCATAAATGTTTTTAAAAAAAAAAAAAAAACAGCTTATTTTCGAATTTATGGAGAGTGAGACATTTTTTTCCACGATCGTATTCTCTCTCCATCTCTCTGTCAGGGCGCCCGTGTCCACCACACACAGACCTCATGCAGGATCTTCTACAAGCATACACACATACACGTTCCGCATTATCTATTAATTTACCGTCACCATATAATATGAAGAAAAATGAAAACAGGCAGATTAAATTTTCTTAATGCCATTCGGGGAGGTGTCGATACTCTTGCCGGGTAGCGTAGTAGTTCTGACGGCTTCAGTGTTGCCGTCATGCCTCAGTTCACCCGCTGCTAATGTAACGTTAGTGGGTTTGGCGCCTTCCTCCGAAGGACGGTTCGAGTCCCCCCGCCAAGAAGCATTCCTCACTTCACTCCCAGGTAATGGGGTCCGCGGCGACAGTTCGGCGTCCACGTCCGTAAGTAAAAGGACGCTAGACCAGGCGGCAGGGGTTTTAAAAACCACGTCACGGACAGCCACTGGTTAGCGCTTGGCGCGCTGACGACCAGGGTTCGAATCCCGCTCGGCGCTTGTGGAGAACGCGAAGGAATAACCAGTTATCTTTACGTATAAAGGAGCCGCATCAATCCGCCGTGGCATGTATGAAATCCCTAGGTTTAAAGTGCTTAGCACGATTTAGTCCTTTTCGTTCTGCAAACTTTGGTCCCTTTGTCCTCCTCCCCCTACATTGTTTTCGATCTCCTTGTATAGACATTTTAAAATTTTCTTCCAGGTGGCTTCATTCGAACCGTATAAACTGAACCCTGGATGAGAAGTGGTCTTCTACAGTATCTAGTGCATAATTCTCAGCAGGGTTAACATTCACGGCGATTATAACAGCCATTAGCTGGCGGAGAAACTGCAGTGATTCCTGTTACTGGCTGTAGACCATTATCCGAAGTTTTCGTCTCGATCCTAGCTATCGATGACTCACTGTCGGTACTCCGAGCGTACGGCCCGCGTGATTCATATTCCCCGCTCTGTCTAACCTAAGTAAATTTCTGTTTAAAAAAAACACAAACTTTTCTCCTAATTGCTTTAGTTAAATTATCTCGTCGTCAGTCCGGAAAGGAAATGGGGGGTTGTTTCTATAGCAACTTCATTGTTTGGACCTCGCATCCGGTGTGTTAAGGGGAATTGGTTTTTTCTTTCTGATTTTCAAGTCAAAGATAATAATTTTTAAAAAAACACAAAAAAACAAGAGAAATGGGAAATATATATTAAAAAATAAGTAATATCTAAACCTTTGTCTGTGCTTGTTTTTTTTTAAAGAAACAGGTGGACTGGATTTGCGTTTGACAAAAAGCGACAGCATTCAGTCTCGTTCACACGAGGTTAAGAACGAGAACGAGACAACTGTCGTCATCTTATTACAATATTCGGTCTGTGGAATGTTTGACGTATAGTTAGTTAACCAACTAAAAGATAATACATTTTAACAAAGCTAAGTTTGGCGTTGTTGTTTTGAGAAGATCCGTGGAGATTATCAATAAAAATTCATAAGAGCAAAGGGAGGGAGGGAGAGATTGAGAGAGAGAGAAGAGATATGACGTCATAAGGAGAGAGACACTACGTCATTACACAGAGAGACGTGACGTGAGTAGAGAGAGAGAGATGACGTCATAAGGAGAAGACACTACGTCATTACACAGAGAGACTGACGTGAGTACAGAGAGAGAGAGAGAGGGGATGGAGAGATAGAGAGAGATGATGAGAGAGAGAGAGAGATGAGAGGAGAGAGAGAGAGAGAGGAGAGAGAGAAGGAGAGAGAGAGAGAGAGAGATGGCGTCATAAGGAGAGGGACACTACCTCATTACACAGAGAACGTGACGTGAGTACAGAGAGAGAGAGAGAGAGAGAGAGAGAGAGAGAGAGAGAGAGAGAGAGAGAGATGATGATGATGAATGAAGGAGAGAAAGAGAGAGTAAGTGTGGCAGGGTTGTTGCTATGACACGCTGGGCGCTGCTGCGGTGGTTAGTTACTGGATAGCCAGAAGGGCCGATTCCTGCGGGCTCGGTTTGACCTTCCTTCTGACAAGCATAACGCAGGCGAGATCAGCAATTTTCGTCTGCCTTCCTGCAGCTGGCTGCTGGGACAAAACCTGCGTTAGAAATCCCTGGAAAGTGGGTTTGGTCCGTGGAAGATGATGGCCCACGAGTACTCGACAGGGTTGATGCGTTTGGTGGACTGCGGCGCCCTGTCTTCCCATCTTCGTATTGCACGGTAGGGTGAACAACTGCGCCGCCCATCATGACACTACCGTTCTCCTTGAGACAGATTATCGGTGGAATAGACAGGTGAAGAATGCTGGTTTATCCGGCACGGGCTACACGATTCCTTCACAGACCGCCCATTAATTAGCTCATACCGCCGCCTTCTCCCTCGCACCGCGGCAGACAGGTCGCCATGTTTTTGCCGTGGCTTGGATATACGGGTAGCTCGGTAGATTTTACGGCACTGAACATTATCTGGGAACCGCTAAAACAACAACAAACAAACAAACACACCCCCTGAACTCATCGAAAAAAGTAAGGGCTTCATAAGGCCAGGAGAGCGTGGTAACTAGCACCTGCATTCTTACTGCATTTGACGACCGATATCAGGTCGGGTGGGTAGCGATTCACGTCTCGCCCGCGCTGTAACAGGTGACGTCTGTGGGTTCCACGTGGAAGCTTCCGCGTGTTGTGGCACTTTCAGCGGCCGGCCGTCGGGTTTCGGTTCCCAGGCTCTCCTCAGCAGCACGAAGCGTCCGTCCGCTCTGCTGGTTTCGAATGTCCAGAATGGAAACCAACGGTTATCGTACGGTTTTCTCTAGATGGACAGTCGCCCCATTAAGAGGCGACAGCGGGATGTCCAGTACCTTGAAGACGTCCCACTTACCATCTCGTCCTCTAACTACGTCTCTTCTTCTGAAGTCCACCAATTCCCGTAAGCCTCCTGGTTGTGGCGCGGTCGTCTCTGGAACGAGGCTTCCTCCGGCTCTGGCGTGCAATCACGTGTTCATTAAGCGACAGTACAGGCCTATTTAGGTGTCTGTCTGTGTCTATTTACTTTTGTCTTGTCTCTGTACATGTATCGATTTAGGCCTATTTCAGTGTCTATTTACCTTTGTCGTGTCTCTCTATATGTATAAATGTTGCTACGCCATCATATATAACAATATCACATATACAAATGTATGGACCTCGCTACCTTTCAAAGCATCAATATTATTTCTATATAATGTAGCGACAGCTATACTCACTTTTCACGATTGGCATAAGATACCAAAAGACAACCTTTATCTGAAGTTTATAAGACACTAAATATAAAGGTGGTAGATACTTTCTTTTAAAGCTGAAATAAAGATTATTTTTTGACCACAGATCCGCTATGAGGCGACGTGCTCGTTAAAACTAACACGGTGTTCGGAATAAATGACGAGCCGAACCACGAAACAAAGAAATATCGGAAAGACTATTTAAGAAATCCATCGTCGATGGAAACTTTTTGTCCTTCTGCTGCTTCTTTTTGTGTGTGTGGGTGGGTGACTTGTATTATTCGTGAAGAGGCACCCACCTACTTCCTTGTTGCAATATCTACGCCATTGTCACGCAGGCGTTCGCGTCGTTATTATTATTGCTGCTGCTGTTGCTGTGGTCTTAAGACTTCCCAGAACTGTGCACGGGGGTTAGGGTTACTGATTACACCCAGAACGATCGAGACGACTGATTTAACTCGTTTGGTTGGTAGGCGTTTAAGAGGAAACGCGGCGCGGGAAGTTAAAACGATCGAGTACTTGGGGGGTGGTGGTGGGGGGGGGGGAATAGACTTCTTAGGGTTATAAGCAACAGGCAAGTTTTAATCACAAATCAGATAAACCGTCCCGGTTTCAGAGAAGGGAGATTCCTGCGCAAAATCGGGAAAGAACCGGAGGGCGAGCGGGATGCCGGCAGTGACGGAGAGTCTGTCAGGCTAAGAGCCACCACAGAGATGCTCCATCTTTTGACGTCTGAGTGCCCCCCCCCCAGTGGTCTCCCGTACTAACCAATGGGGGGGTGGGAGCTGAAACAAAGGTTGTAAAAGTTACACTCACTTAAATGATACGAGAAGCGTGCACTTGCATCATCTGTTTCTTGGCACGCGGCTGTATCTCCACCCGCCGCCTTGATAGCATGCTGTCAAAGATGGCGTTAAGCTCGTGACAGCCGGAGAGAAGAGCCTTCGCGCGTGGAAGCAACACGACCGAACCAATAAGAGGCGAGCCGACGTAAAAGTTGTACTTTATGGCCCAGTAAACAGTTCTACAATAAAAACAGACGAGCTAAATTGTACTGTTCTTTTTTCCCTTTACGTTACTGATAACCCGAAACAAGGACAGCTGTTTATCGGCTTTGACAACCTTAAGTGCGCCCTTCAGCAGGAAAATGAGTTCCGCGAGCTCACTGAAACAGCATCTTTGTTTCCCGGCGAAGTCCAAAAGATGAAATCTTATCGAGATTCGCAATAAAGCTGAAGCTGAAAATCCAGTCTTTTTTTTAGGTGATCACGCGGCCCCCTGCCATCCGCTAACAGAACAGGTGCGCCGTTTATGAGGTGAATCAACTCTCCGGTCTTAACGCGCAAGGGTTCGACTCCCTTTAGATCGCGAAGTTTGCGCTCTGCGTGTTCGGACGTGTCGCTTTACATCCATTTTATTCCGGCCCGCGCCAAAGTCTGTTATACGTCACACTGGACACTGCCTACCACTTTAAGGTGACAATATATACATACATGGTGCAGCTAGACCGGTAACCAACGGTAACGACCTAACAGCTTTAGAGACCGAAATGAAAAGGGAAAGCCGCCCGCTCTAAAGAACAGCTTCATTACGCTTTAATCATGGTCCAAAACCGCGGTTTCCTTGAAATCACTAATTCTATTTATCACGAAGCATCCCGGTGACCAGAGGAAAGTCACGTTTAAGACGAGGCCTAAACGTGATCTTCAAAATAACTAGAACGAACGGGCAGAGGCCGTATACAGTCACTAATACTGGGTTATGGTAATTAAACTAAGATTCGAAGCACGGTCGGATATCAGAAAATATGTCTGGCAGAAATGTTAAATTTGGAATAAATTACTGGCTAGTATAGTCACTCGTGATAGTATCAATCAATTCAACAATCGTATTGATCGATAGCCGTTTCACTTCCATGGGGGGCCTCGCGACTACTGAACTCGAGGTCCCCATCCATGTTTATTACTATTATTTTAGAGAAATGTCCGTGAAATATGCCGGCGCAGCCTGGTGGGTTTTACCTTTGTTTCTAGGGCGGCTGCACAAAAGCTGGTTCACATCAGAAGCAGACTCTTCCGGAAAACTTTAGCTTTCTTTCTTTCTCCTAAGAGATCGGCCCCCGCCATTTTGACCTGGTATCTTGCGCCGTTGTTCTGCCCTAGATTTATCGGAAATGGAGAAGAAGGCTGAGAGAGAGAGAGAGAGAGGGAGATGACGTTAGTAGAGAGAGAGAGAGAGAAGAGAGAGAGAGAGAGAGAGAGAGAGAGAGAGAGAGATGGAGAGAGAGAGAGAGAGAGAGATGACGTTAGTAGAGAGAGAGAGAGAGAGGGAGGACAGACTCCCCCATTGATTAATCTTTATTGTGTTGTCTAACTTTCTTTCTGCAGCCGTACACAGCTCTGCAGTCTCATTCGTATTTTAACCGATTTTATTCGCTGCACAGCGAGCCGGCCTCACTGTTTTGTGGACGAGTACAGTTCACTTCTAGAAAATCAAACAAACAAAGGTTATTATTGTATTATATATATATATATATATATATATATATATATTATATATATTTTAATTTCCTGATACAAATCAATGAGTGATGTGAACTAAGAGGGACCCTCCCACTCCCTTGGAGAACGAGTAAGAGTCCTGCTGTAAAAATTAATTATTGTGCTTCTAGAACTGCTTACGTCACCCCATCCTTTGGCGCTCTCCGAGTTTGAAGAGCGACAGTCTCCTTAATACATTCCACAACGTTAGCGGAGCGAAACGGACATCTCTCAGCGCCCATGTTGGAGTCTCGTGTGTCCGGGCCAGCAGCGTTTATTATTCCTAATTAAACATCTACAAAACAATTTCTCTCCTTTTTAAAACTTCTAAATAGGGACGCCAGTGTTTGTTTGGGGGGAGGAGGAGGGCAAATTTTAGTTTCTACGTTGTCCGTAATCGTCTGCGCTTCTCTATTTGCGTTAACCAACGTTTATTGAACCGCAAGTGGGTGGATGGAAGGGCAGATGGAGTGTTTTGGTCCGGTCCGGGAGGGAGGGAGAGAGAGAAGGGGATGTGGCCATAAACCAAGAAAAGAAACAGCTATAAATCACCTGGAAGCAGCTATTGCACGGATCCAAGGCAGCGGTGTATGGAGAACTACACGGTAGCTGGTGGATAAACAGTCGTAAATCAACAGGCGTCGTCAGCAGAAGAACGACTGGAAAGGGGGGGGAGAGAGAGAATGAATCCACTAGAATGCTGCCTCAGACTCCAGGACGCCCATCCTATACTCTGCTGAACAGATGTCAGGTACCGCGACGTCGACCATCCCACCGCAGTTCAGGGGTCTGGGGAGACTTTCCTGTTAGAATATTTTCTGGCTTCCACCATTTTGTAAGAAGACCGATTTACGTTATGTTACCGATGCACGCGAACCGAGGAGTCGTGAGCCCCGCCCGCTGGTAGCCCCCCCCACCTCACCCTCGTAACTCAAAAATGTTCCCCGCTTATCATCCGCGGATTATTCTAAGCCGTTATTGTCGAAACGCGCGCGATATACACGGGTAAGCGGGGTGCGACCGAGAAAGACTGGAAACACTGAGCATCTGTTCTTGTTCGAAAAGCTCGTGGTGAGATAATCTCCATTAAGGCCATCAGTCAAGGGGGGGGGCGTATTGGCACTGACAGTACAGCCGAGCCCCCCCCCCTCCCGTATGTACCGACTCCTACCGGCTGAAGCGGCAAAAGCTGCCGGTATCCCTTCTCATCTACCGGGTTATTTAATAATAATAATAATAATAATAATAATAAAAAATTATACATGGAACACCCGCTAACGTGACCTGGACTCTTGGAACTTTCAGCAAGAGATCCAGTCGCGTTCACTCCAAAACCCCTAGGTCCTACAGAGAGAGAGAGAGAGAGAGAGAGATGATGATGATGATGATGAGAGAGAGAGAGAGAGAGATGATGATGATGATTGATGATGAGAGAGAGAGAGAGATGGGAGAGGGAGAGTGGATGAGAGAGAGAGAGGAGAGAGAGAGATGATGATGATGATGATGAGAGAGAGAGAGAGATGATGATGATGATGATGATGATGATGATGATGAGAGAGGAGAGAGAGAGAGAGAGAGAAAGAGAGAGAGAGAGAGAGAGAGAGAGAGAGATGCTACCTGTCGGACAGGAACGTCACGAATTTGTCCGCCGCAGCGACAGAGATGGCTGATGGACCCACGTAAGTTAGCCGCACATGGAATCAGCGCCGATATTTGCATTCTACTCAAAACTCCAGTGACGGCGGCAGGGACCGGTCCCTGAATCCCAGGGATACAGGCTGTCTTATATTACCATGCGATGAGAAAAATCCCGAACCAGTAATCTCATCTTCATAAATAACATAGGAGAAAATTTTATTACCCTTAATTCGAACCGTGGCGATAAAAATAAACAACCAATTAATGCTCAGTTAGTTTCTGAGATTTCCCGACTTAAATGATAAAAAAAATCGGATTCACATGACGCAAGAGTTAATTTAGAGCTTTTAAGAATCTCCGCTATTATTATTATTATTATTATTATTATATTATTATTATTATTATTGTTGTTGTTGTTGTTGTTGTTATTAACTTCAGATGTGTTGCTCATACAGATCCCCTGACAAGCCCGGAACGGATACGAAAGGATGTAGAGGAAAATGTATCTGAAGAGGCTGCCATCCCGATGTGGAGAAGTACAAGAGGACGGAGGAGATAACTGATGTCTGCTTTAGTCAGCCTTGCAAGTGTCGACCTGTTTTTGCCACCTATCAAGTAAACTACGACCAACTTCGCCGTCTTCGTAAACTGCGGATTTAATAGACTCGTTTATTATTTATTCCGCTGTTCCTGTTCTGGTTCAAGGGGACCTGGCTATTGAGGGAGGAAATCCAAACATGGCGTCGCACGCACAACGTGTAGCGTTATCATGGCCGTCGTCTCCTTTGGAACGGAGCCGCCACACCTTGGAAACTTGTGCGAAATTCTCACCTTTATGGATGCCGGCGCCCCGTCCGCTGTGTTGTCAGGGCCGTACTGACACGTGTCGTGGCCCGAGCGGTCTCCGGACATAATCTTGCTGAACAAGTCCCGAGGGTGGGTGGGTGGGTGGCGGCATCCTGAAGAAGACGACGTTTCTGTGGTCGCCAAGTACGCCCACGGCATGCAAACGGGGCGCGGTCCCACATCCACAGCAGGATCGCCCGACACCAAGTATACGGGCTTGTACCGGGATAAACCCTGGTGACACAAAGTTATTAATTAAAGCCTTTATACCAATGCCGATTTGTCTGCGATCGTCTCTACCCCGGTGCCGTCGCTATTCTGCCCGCTTATTTCAGGCAGCTACGTGGTTTTCACCTAATAATTTGGCTCGGTGTCCGCCCCCCGACATCAAATTTATTTTATGGAGACTTTAGATCAATATGTGCCCTCTTCAATCAGGTATCAACACTTTTATACAACGTAGCATACAAGCACTACAACCCGGGAAAAGCTTTTTGCTTAATTTTTTTGTCTTTGGAATAACTTAAACATTCCTGTTTCACTTCTGTTTTTTTCTCTCCTTTAACCCCCTCCCCCCCGGTCCCTCCGCTTAACCGGATTAAGTATGCCGTTTCTCAAATAGCTACTTTCAATTTTACTCTGCCTCCGCCTAATAAATCCCGGGTTGAAGATATTTTCAGTTAATTCGTGGAGACTGAAACTTTTATCTCATTGCTTTAATTTGAATTTTAATTACGTTTACCTTTTCTGCTTGTTTTAATGTAAATTCCTATTTTAGGCCAAGAAGACATCATGTTATATTAAAAACACTTCAGTACATCTTTAATGGCATCGCATTTCTGCAAACCGTCTTTCCCAAATCTTTTGCTGCTATAATAATAAAAAAAAAGATCCGACTTTTTAAAATATAATTCTGCTTCCTTAACTTTTGTAAAAAGAATTATACTGATTTCTCTAACTGTCACTCGTTATTAGATTATAGCTGAATTCTTCAGCAGCTATTCTGTAGAGTGGATTGATTTGCCATCTCATCTGGAATAGCAATACTTGTTATATCGTGAGAGTTATTGCGTTTATTTCCCAAGAACACAAAATGGGATAAAACAAAAATCTTATTTGCAATGCCGACCAGTCATCATCATCATCATCAATAAAGACCGATAGTAAACATAATTTGAAACTGTGACTACCGGTATCGGCCGGATCTCACCGTACTTACATCGGCAAGTTTTTAAAGCTCTTCCGGTCCGATTCTCAAACCTCTGCCAAGTTCCTTTAAAAAGCTCCTCGTATGTAATCCTCACGAGCTGATTTTCTCTTTAAAAGCCTGATGCTCACCGAAACAAGTACAAGAACTCATCCGCAACTGTCTATTCTAGTTTTTCTTTTCTTTCTTCAGACCCTAAAAGATTAGACAAATATTTTTTCTCGATCTGATTTTGTTAACTGGTGTCTTTTCGTTTTTTTTAAAACTTGCTTTGTAAGAAATCTCTATTAACTTCAATACTACGGGAACTAGCATCTCGGCTCCACCCGGTAAAAGATCTTGTGGAATGTGCAATGGACGGGGTTATCCATTCGATTTGGCCTAGACGTATGACGTTACAGACGATTAGGTTCCCGAGTAAGGTCCCACTGCAAATATGTGCACGATTTATATTTTCATCTTTAAATCGCTTTCTATTTAATTTCCTTTGGGAGAGAAATACAAATTGGAGAGAGAGAGAGAGAGAGAAGACATCAGTACAGAGAGAGAGAAATGACGTCAGTACAGAGAGAGATGACGTCAGTACAGAGAGAGATATGGCGTCAGTACAGAGAGAGATTACGTCAGTACAGAGAGAGAAATGACGTCAGTACAGAGAGAGAAATGGCGTCAGTACAGAGAGAGAAATGGCGTCAGTACAGAGAGAGATGGCGTCAGTACAGAGAGAGAGAGATGACGTCAGTACAGAGAGAGAGATATGGCGTCAGTACAGAGAGAGAGAAATGGCGTCAGTACAGAGAGAGAAATGGCGTCAGTACAGAGAGAGAAATGGCGTCAGTACAGAGAGAGATGACGTCAGTACAGAGAGAGAGAATGACGTCAGTACAGAGAGAGAAATGGCGTCATTACAGAGAGAGATGACGTCAGTACAGAGAGAGAGAAATGGCGTCAGTACAGAGAGAGAAATGACGTCAGTACAGTTGTTTATATAAAAAAAGAAAAATTCATGTTAAAATCTATCAGGACAACGTTAGAAGCAAATATTCAGTAGACGTTTCGGTTCGATAAAAAAACGAAGGTAGTTTGAGTTCATTATAAATAAAATTGTATTGTTTGCAGATGTGTAGCACGGCCAGGAAGAGGTTAGTTCCCTCCCACCCACCCACCCGCCAGAGAAAAATCATCACCGCTTCTTCCAGGAAACGTGTACGTAACTTTCCGACTATTTACCCGCTCACTCGCCTCGAGATGTCTGCCGGACTAGAATTCTCCCAATTGTCTTCCATCTGACTACAGCAGTGACCGGATACCGACACACAAAGACGTCAGAGACGGAAAGCAAGCGGCCACCCACCGTGATATTCCCACGGCGTATGAAACACCCGCATTTTTATTCTATAGGCAGTCGATTTTCCTCGGCTTATTCGTTCGCATCATATTAAAGAAAGACTCGCACATCTAAGCTGAGAGCGGCCGGAGGTGACGTAGTTACTGAAACGAGTTTACACTTGTCCCTGCGTAGGATCGATCCATAACTCGATAAAGCGCCCCCTGGTGATGCCTCGCAGCCAGATGCTCGCACACAATTCTCCATTTCGTTTATCAGCGATCTCCCCGGTCGATCTGGAGAACGTTTTGCATTGTAAGACTGCCATAAATTTCCTGAGATAATACAATTTTTATCATTTTGTTTACCAACCTTTGTGCAGATGTTCCAACGATATGGATTCCGATGGACACCATGGTAAATTGATACTGCCGAGAGCTGTTATAGAACATTCGGCTTCTCTACAGCAGCGAACCAATTAAACTGGCTTTACTTGAAAACCGGAGATAAAGTTTAGCTTTCGTTCTACGACTAAATCTCTTTGCACATTTGAAAGTACTTTCGTCGGTCTGAAAGCCCCCTTTAAAAAGTTTTTTTTTTCCTTCTATACGGTTAATTCTAAAGCACTGATCGAACCATTATTACCGTTATTAGGCGCATACTGCACGAATTACGATTACCATCGGTGACGGAAATGACCAGCCAGGGAGAATACAACTGATCGACAAGCAGCAAGTATAAAGATGCTAACCGTCTTCCACGAAGCAATCCGAGCACGTGCAGACGCCGGATACAACAGCTCCCCTGGTGACAGAGAACTGCAAAGCTTGGATAGTCGAAAGTGAACCGATATTTGTCGTATATTTTAAAAGAAAAAAGTCGGATAACTGGACAAATTAGTTTTTATCTGGAGGTCGGATAACACGGGTGGTGAATCGGGGATGGCTTACATTAAATCAAACTCACCAACTTTTAAAATAAGAAGCGGAGAAAGCCGAGCAACGGAACTCGACTAACTAAGAAGTTACGCCTGTCTCCGCAACCAGACCAACTTCCCCAGCCGGCAACGTTTACGAGCATCTGTCTTCAGCTTAAGCTCTCTGTACTTCTACTCTCCATGGTGCTACTATCTTTTTTGGTTCATGCTTTCTTTTGTTACTGTTACCAGTAGTAGTAGTGGAAACAGTATGACGAGGTGGCGCGGTAGTTGGGTGGTTAGAGTATTTGGGGACTGCCACGGTTCAGACCAACTATGGTGCCCCCAACCGCCCTCTCGCTCGTTCTTCTTCCCAGCCGGCCACGTGAGTTATTTTTCTCCCACATCCTAAAAAAATAGTAAGGTTTTGTAGCGAAGACTTCCCGATGTGGTAGTTCTGGGTAGGGGAGAACTGGCTTCCAGGGATGAGCGTGGACAACCAGATTGCTAACCTTGAGATCCGAAAATGCCACCACTCAGAATCAGATCATCATCATCATCATCATCATCATTATTATTATTATTATTATTATTATTATTATATTATTATTATTATTATTATTATTATTATTATTATTATTATTATTATTATATTTGAAAGGTTAAAAGAAATAAACTAAAATAGAAAATAAATGTTACTGATAAAAGAGAAAGGAAAAAACAAACAACAACAACAACAACAAGCATTTCTCCCGCTGTGAGTTAGATCCTTAAGCCTGGGTTTTGTCGCTGTTTTTCTATTGAATTCCCCCCTCTCGTCTGGATGCACATCCGTCGTTCCGCACCATCTGGCTGACTGGTTTTGTGCCGTCTCAAAAGTCTGTTCTAGCGAGAAAAATGGGAGGGGAGGGAACTCTGAAACTTCCGACACGGTTGTTCAGCTTGAATGGACTCTTCGGTTGTTCGAATTGACGAGCATCAGCTTAGCCTACCTTCATGTCGTGCCCCAGAAGTAAAAGGACGCACGAAAGGTTCTAGGATAATAGCATTTATCCATCCAGTTAGACGTAGACCGACTTGTCCCGCGCCGCTATCCCTTCAAACGTTTGATAATTACTTTTGCCCACCAGAAGTCATGCATCATTGCTTTCCCTTTACATCTTCCTATCGATAGGTCCGAACGCCCCCTCGAGCTGGCTGGCTATAACGCTCGGTCTGGACTCAGAAAACTACCGGTCTAGCGAGTTCGTTTTTAAATAAGCTTCTTTGGAGGCTGTCACGGCCGCGCACCTCGCTCCGCCATCACCCTGTTCCTGGAAGCATCAGTCAGAAAGCGAGAACGCCTCGCATACGAAACTGGAGTCTGAGGTCTCTTCCATAGGTTCTATCTGTTCACTCTGGGACTACGATTACATCATGTCGGTCAACATCAAAGAAAAAGATCAAAGCGACATTTAACGCTTTAACCAGTACAGACGTTCATCGTTTCATATATGTATGTATCTAGACATTTAAAGAAACAGGACTTTAGAAAAATATATAAATGGATCCACTTTTTTAAAAGATAAATGAAAAAAAAGAATTTTCTGTCATATCATCGCGTAAACACCTGTAGGTGATCGCAGCCTTGTTAATCTCTCTTCGTGCTGGTAGTAAGTAAGTTGTCTGCTCTTCTCGGCTCTTCCTTGACGCCAGGATGCATACACTGCCTAAAATGTCTGGTTGCCGAGCAGCCAGCGGCTCTACACTATAAACAAACCCAGGTGGCCAGGTGTTCACGCTTGTAAGGTATGAACGGCCGTTTCTCGGTTACGAGAAGCGATCATTACTATTGCAACAAGTCTCCACAGACAAGAACCACTCTCATTGCTATTCCTTTTAGTGGACATCCTTTAAACGTTTTTCCTGTACCTAAATGTTTTGTACACTGATCGACACCATATTCGAAAAGGGGGTCTAGCGGAGGATTCGTAAAGAGGAATTAACACCTGAGGGTTTATTACTGATTGTAGTACATTCAAGATCACCCGAGACCCCACTAGCTTCAGGACAAGCGCTCTCACACCGCCCGATAATTGTAAAAGTAGTGTCCATCACAAATCCATTTCTTCTTCGCCTCGCTTTACCTCTGTTGTCCTGGCCGAGATCAAAATATCTGCAGTTGCAAACATTTAGCTTTAACTGCCACTTTTGGGAGAAAAAAAAAAGAAGTCAACTAAATCAGACTGCAATTTCTCAACATGGTCATTGTTGTTATCCTTCCCACCACACACACACACACACACACACACACACACACACACACACACACACACACATTTAACAATCACCGGAAAAGTTCACATTAGATGTTCAGGTATGATTTACCTACAGAGAGGAAAGAAATCTGCACTGAAAAGTCAGGTTCATCCATAAAGTTTTCAAATACTGAAATAACGCGGGCCTGTTTCCATGCCAGTTGCGCCTTCGGTGAGAAGTTACTTAGTCAGCTCGGACGGACGCTATTGGAAGCTGCTCTTCTTCCATAATTCTAATATCTGTATTGGTAATATTCTCATTTAATTTTTTTGGCTTTAGGCTTTGGCCTAGAATTTCTCTAAATAAAAAGAAAGAAAGAAAGAGAAGAAAGAGAGAGAGATATGATGATGATGATGATGATGATGAGAGAGAGAGAGAGAGATGATGATGATGATGATGATGATGATAGAGAGAGAGAGAGAGAGAGAGAGAGAATAATTATGGAAGATATTTACTATTTCCTGGATCAAATACAGTTCTATGGTTCTGAAGCGACCGAACTTCTCTTATAGATTGATCTTTTCCGTATTTACCGATGTCCACAATTGTTTAAGCGTATAATTTAATAGCAATTGCTTTTGGTAAGTCTTCTCACCACCACAAGCGCATAACGCGTCACTACTCCCACTTTTCCGTCTTCGGAAGTGACTGATATCCATCCACAAACAGCTCAGCACCAGCAGTCAGGACCATGCCCAGGTTTCAGACGATCTTGGTCCCCTACTTTCGCTCTTAAATCTTCTATATTTACTTCTAACATTATTACGATAAAACTCGAACTAATTCATAGCGCGTTTTAGGAATTCTACATGTGACATAAACATAATGTTGTATCATATTCTTAAGCGAATAACCCATTTAATGGATCTGCCAGTCTCGCCTAAAGTTACTCTCCAGTAGGAGAAATTGGCCGTCTCCTCACTCACTCAAGAACCGGCGAACAAGTGGCCAGAGAATGTGGAAAGACGGAGCGCCAGCAGACCGTCAGCAGCCGGAAGACCGACGGCCAGTTTCGAGCATCGCCACCAAAGAGTGCAATAAAGAAGTAAGTGAATCCACGGCTAAGAGACAAGATTTGTTCAACCCTCAGGTTGCCTGAGGAAACTTTCCAAATAAAGAGCGATCTTCTACAAATTGGAAAGAATGGCAGAGTGCTGAGAGGCATTCACAGAAGTCCATAACTTGGCTTTAGAAGAAAGTAACGACGTCGAATCAGATCCTTATATTGAGTACCTGCAAAGACTACAAGAAAAGTGGCAAGAAGATGTGAAGGGTAGAGAAGACGAGGGACCTCGCAACTGAACAGTTCTTAGTTCCAGGCTTTGAATAAATGATGCTTTAACAACTGCTGCGGAAAAAAATCAAGGAAACCGGCCTCTACAACCAATGTATCAGAGTCCTGGAGAATGCACAAAGAGAAAGCCCAAGTATTTATTATCAGAACTCTTGTTACAGCGAATTATGTGGTATCATGGTGTCAACAAAAAAAGTAGCAGACCGCCTGGCCAAAAGAAGATAAAATGGAAGGAACCAGTCAGCATCCAGGCTAGACGCTCTGTCAGTCTATCAGCGCCAAGAGCGCATCATTCTGAATAAGTTGCATGGTTAGATTGTAGGTGCAGCAGGTAAATAGCTAAAATGTGATGGGGCTATCAGACTGATAGTCGCACGTCTTTAGCTTCCTCTTCCGTGACTGCTTCTTACGTTAACAATTCTGTCACCGGTATAAGAACGTTGGAAGGGCACATACCTGTAAAGTTCTGCAATAATAATTAGCTATCTACATACCTGTACACGTCACTTTACACACCCGTGGTAATTCAAGCGTAACTGCTTATTTTATCATTACTCTTCAAACTATATTTTATCATGCAAATGAAGACATTAAATAGCTACCGCATTCGGGCTTCTTACATTGTCCACTGGTGAATACTACACCACATGTATTGCTTTCAGATTTCTTAATAAGAATATACACGAATAAATATCTCCCTTTGCTCATTTAGATTTTCATAACATGGCCACAACAGGTACAAGGTCGAGTTTATTATACACTAATAAAAAGGTGGGCTGATATAGTTTGCGGATGCATCGCAATTCTCGTGGTGGACAGCTGACAGCGAGGGCAACCAGCCAGAGATCCATCACCAAGCCACTTTCGTCGGAATCGGGATTAACCGATTTCCTTCTCGTTTTTCCGCCTTGTGGAACTCCATCACTAGAGCCCAGGTCGTGAACGGCAACGACGGATAACATCTCGAATTGGTGGGTTTGAGAGATAACGTGATCTGCCTCTACCGAGATTGGTGGGATTTAGTGAAAGATTGGGAAATCCGTCAGTCAGGACACGTGTGAAAAGAATGGGCGTCGGTGAATCGGAGCGGGGCTTGCACACCGACTGAGGGTCGACCGGAAAATAATTTAAGACATCGGGGTATAGTAGGCGCTCGCGCCTTCAGACCCCAGTGTCTGCTGTCGGCGCGAGATCCCAGAGTCGAAGAGACTGTGAGGTCAGGAGGAAGCGTACGCGTGTCTCCAATATCCGTCCACGGCGAACAGCCGGCCAGGACGTCACGGTAGCACTGATGATGAACATGGGACGTGTGAGAAGGAGCATATCTGCAGGTCGCTGAATTGCTGTACCTGATGGCACAATTCACTGTGACAAGTGGTGGGCAGACTAGTGACGCTTGGGGCCACCTCATGGCTTATCACTTCAACGATTCTGGAGCTATGATGTTTGGCATCGAAGGTCCTACCAAGAAGTCACTAGCGCTCATCCAGTCAGGTATCCAAACCACGCATGCGCCCTAGTTGGGCAGGTGGGCGCAAACGTAAGCTGCCACTGTTGATTTTAAAGATATGCATTTTGGCCCGAATCCAGCATTCAACATAACACGGTCACGTGACACGGTGTCATTAAATCATTGGCCACAGACAACTGAAAAAAAAGGGGGGGGGAGCTTCACTAACATAAGAAATTATCCAGTCTCGAAAATACAAATGCTGAACGCCATAAATTCTAAGAATTTGTACTGGGCATGGGCACAAAAGGAAACGAGCTTTTTGTCATTGTTTGGCATTTCATAACCGAAGCTTTCATGAAATCAGCTTTAGCAAAGAAAGCCAACACCGACTCTTCTGGTATCGCCCTGTCCCAGCACCACTATTGTTAACGACACCCTATATTTCCTCAGATTGGCCGCTTGGAAATAGCGACTTCCTCACTCGTCTTTACGCGATGCTGTTACTGTGTCGTTAAACTTTAAAGCCCTCCTGGTGCTGCCACCTGTGTACTGGTGGCCACATTAGTAGCTCCGAGTTCTCTCCCTCGTCGCTGAAGATCTCCAATCCTGATCGGTTCTTAAATGTGAAGAAAATCGGCGGTGTTTTATGCTTACTCGGCACGGTTCGATAACTGCTGGCTAGGACCGTTCACTCTTTATTGGTCTGATAACCGGAGAAAAGGGGCCAACAAATAACCGACCATTCACGAGCCCCGCGCC
The DNA here is from genome assembly GCA_018389105.1 of Nautilus pompilius. Taxonomy (NCBI): domain Eukaryota; kingdom Metazoa; phylum Mollusca; class Cephalopoda; order Nautilida; family Nautilidae; genus Nautilus; species Nautilus pompilius. Next base: position 141,330 of record JACATO010001538.1, read on the forward strand.
TTTTACACTCCTTTTTCATGCCGTCAGGGAAAGTCGTATGCGGCCGGTCGCTTGTGACCACGTCTTCTGGACGGACGGGTCCCCACAAAGTCTCCCTCTCCCGCTTGTCTTGATTATCGCCCATACACTTAGGCGGTGATTGCGTACTTTTAAGGGAGGGGCTGTCGACAATTTACCCAAATTAAGGAAGTTTTTTTTTTTTTTAGAAAGCGCATTATTACCGGGATTTCTGCGATACCCTGTGAAGTCGGGGCTGCGGAAAGCGCGAAAATCCATTTCCTTCGGATTTGTACTTTCATTTAAAAGAAGACTCGATTTACAAAGTCTCCAGAGCACCTAGCGCTTCCTATCGGGACAGTATGCTGAAAAATGGCGACCGACCCTTGAACCCTGCGGCCATGGTCGGTTTGAACAAAATTATCAAATAAATAACTCGCTCTAAGGATTAGATGCCAGTTCACACACACAAAGAAATAGAAATTAAAATAAAGACAATAGTGACAAGGTACGTTGATTTCTCCGAGATGGAGCAAGCACTGACCATAGCAGAATGTGACGTTCGTTCCTATTCATTTCCCTTTGCTCGCTCATCTGTTATAGCAGCTCTATTCATCTTTAAAAAAAAAAGAAAAGAATAAAATTAACTATGACTTCGAATATATATTTATATGTGTGTGTGTGTGTGTGTAATTTTTTTCTTTCAACAAAGCGAGGTGCGTCAATGACGAACCAGTAACACAATTCGCAGGAGGTCGCTTACAACACCACCATTCGGCAGTGGTTGTCAGGGAAACCGAACCGGCGTCGCGTGTGCGCGCGACTGGTCTCAGCATGAATGATGGCGGCTCCTCTGGCGGTGGGAGCGGTTACTGTTGATGCGCAAGTTACCTTCCCGGCGGAGAGCTCTCGGTTTTAAGGTCAGGAAAGGGGAACAACGACGTCTCCCCCCCGCCCCACCACACACAAGAGTCTGTCGGTCGGTCGTGTCAACGCCAACGATCCGCGCCCGAAAAACCCGAGTGTCGTTTTACCGATAAGTTTATATAGTCTGTGCCGATCGATCAGATGCTGATATCGTTCGATGCTTCAAAGTGATGGAAACAGATGCGGAGACGTGAAAATCTACATCCCGTCTACGTTCCTCGCGACACAATCAAAATCAAATAACAACAAAAAAGTGTAATTTTGAAATTTAGAATAAGTAAATTAATTAATTAATAATAATAATAATAATAATAAATAATAATAATAATAATAATAATAATAATAATAATAATAATAATAATTTTAAAGGTTGAGATAAACGAGTGTGTAAAATGAAAGTACTTTATAGTAATTTAAGGAGAAGATAATCCAAAAGGTATTTTGATGAAGTCTAAACACTTTTCACATAAAATTGCTTTTAGCAACAGAAATACAACCAGGATGCTTTTCATTAACAAAATATCTACCTGCTACTCTGTGCGTGCACGATTTATTTTATTACAATTTAAATTGACATTGAGAAGAATGAAGAAGAAGAAGAAGAAGAAGAAGAAGAAGAAGAAGAAGAAGAATCGCTGGAAATTCGGGATATTAAACGAGCAGCAACAACAGTCTGAGATATTCTGCTTTTTGATAACAGAATCCGTCTCAGTTGTATGGTTACTTTTCCTGGCGAATATTATTATTAATTTTTGTTGTTGTTGTTGTTGTTGTTAACGCCAAGAGATTTCGAAAACAATCACTTCCGTCGTTGGCCTGAGGGTTCGTAAATCGATACGGTGGCCAGCTGACGTCATCCGTCAGGAGACCGGCCCGGGTTGGCGTGGAATTTGAAATTTACCGGAAGTAAGAGTTAAATACTAAACTAAGAAAGAAAGAAAAAAAGCTGAAAAAAAAATTAATCTGCTGGTTAAATCTGATAAAAAGATATCTTATGTAGATAACGTGTATATATATATATATATATTTCAAAAACAGTAATTCTTCAGTTTAAAAAATCTGCATGCAAAATATATTAAAAAATTTAGTGTTTGCTAAATCGCAGTAAGTTTTGATCCAGTGATGAGGGGAAAATAGGGGGGGCAATAAACAATTGGTAGAAAGTAAAATGAACTGGTACATATGCGTACATTCAAAGTCAAATGTATTGTGCTTCACTGATATCTTTATCATTGCAAAGATGAAGAATATGAGAGAGAGAGAGAGAGAGAGACGGTTTGGGTACTGGCGGCATGTAGGTGCAAGGGAGACTCGTCGGTTCTGAGAAAGAAAGAAGCAGCCGGACCAAAATTTTTAAAAAAAGGGAGGCTTTTACTTACACGTGTCGGCCGCTTACGGAAGTCCACGTCTGTTTGTCGTCCTCTTCGTCTGCTGAACCGCTCAGCCGCTCTATGATGTTTTCCATTGTGGCGGGCTGTTTCTCAACGATGAAAAATTCCAGCAAGTTGCATCTAACTTGCAGGAGCTGATCCCCGGTTATGATCGATAAGATCCCATCCTTTCCTCTCGTACAGCTGGTGAGTTTTCCAACAAACCGGTTCGTCTTTCGCCTTCAGCCAGATTTTGTACCGTTCCGCGTTTTCGTTCTTTCAGTTGAGAATTTGCTATTCATTGGATGGCGCGGTAGCAGGGGTGAAACTGACGGGGAAATCGCTTGTCAGAGAAGTCTCGGAAATCATATTCCGAAATCTGCTTGGTTGGGGGGAGGGGGGGGGGGTTAGTGCTGTGGAGAATTGAGTCGAATTGATGCTCTCGCGTCCCTGTTAGTCCGGGACGACCGACACCTCTGAGTCTTAGAGAAATAACACAAGTCTTATTAACGCCACAGCCTCGAGCACGTGTCGTGCTTTGGGAATTGTTTAAATGTCATCGCTGTAACGTCAGCTTTGAAGTTTCGCTTTCAGGAAACCGAGTAGAGAACCGCAGCGATGTGTGATCGCCTTATACACAAGGGGCAGAGCGAAAGATCTGATTAGTAGTTTCTTCTAAAGTAGTGCCTGGTTTAAGCTCCATTTACCTGAGTGTGCGCGCCAGTACGGCTGGGTTTGTATTTTACTTCTGAAAAAGGAAAACAACAAACAACAAGAGGCTTACATAACGTTAAGAGTGTATACGGTAATCTAATAGGCTGTGTGCCTGGATGGAGGGGAGATTTGAAAAGACGTCAATTTCTCTCTTTAACACCCTACTAGCGGTTAGATAATCGATAGAACGCTTGCGCTCGATTTGCGATTCTTAGACGGTCGTTATCGAAAATACAGCTCCACGATATAAAGTTCATTTTCTCTGGAAACTATTAAGACGAGCTGCTGTAGTGTTCGTTTGTCTCTTTCCCTTCCCTCTTCATCTTTGTTCATATCTCTTTCTCTCTTCTTCTCTCTCTCTCTCTGTACTCACGTCACGTCTCTCTGTGTAATGACGTAGTGTCTCTCTCCTTATGACGCCATATCTCTCTCTCTCTCTCTGTACTCACGTCACGTCTCTCTGTGTAATGACTTAGTGTCTCTCTCCTTATGACGCCATCTCTCTCTCTCTCTCTCTCTCTGTACTCACGTCACGTCTCTCTGTGTAATGACGTAGTGTCTCTCTCCTTATGACGCCATCTCTCTCTCTCTGTACTCACGTCACGTCTCTCTGTGTAATGACGTAGTGTCTCTCTCCTTATGACGCCATCTCTCTCTCTCTGTACTCACGTCACGTCTCTCTGTGTAATGACGTAGTGTCTCTCTCCTTATGACGCCATCTCTCCTCTCGTTCTCGTCTCTCGCTCTGTACTCACGTCACGTCTCTCTGTGTAATGACGTAGTGTCTCTCTCCTTATGACGCCATCTCTCTCTCTCTTCTCTCTCTCTCTCTGTACTCACGTCACGTCTCTCTGTGTAATGAACGTAGTGTCTCTCTCCTTATGACGCCATCTCTCTCTCGTCTCTCTTTCTCTCTTTCTCTCTGTACTCACGTCACGTCTCTCTGTGTAATGACGTAGTCTCTCTCTCTCTCTCTTTCTCTCTCTCTCTCTGTACTCACGTCACGTCTCTCTGTGTAATGACGTAGTCTCTCTCTCTCTCTCTCTCTCTCTCTCGCTCTTCTCTCTCTCTCTCTCGCTCTCTCTCGCACGCATAAACAAAAAAATTTCCACAAAATGTGCACCAACAGTCATGTACCAACATTAAAACGATACATTCACCACTATTTATACTATTTCCAACGATGGGATATTTGTGTGAATACAATCATGATTGTGATAACAGAAATATTCTTTGAACATTGAACTCGGGTTGAGTTTCCAGCGCAGTGTGACGATCTAACGCTGGACACTAATTAGTCACGTTAGACAATGGCGCGATCAAAAGAGAAGCTGTCGCTAGGCGGAACCTAAAACACAGAGGAGACGGCTGGGGCTTTCGCTCACCGAACAAAACATCTCCATCCATCAATCCAGACAAGAGACACTGAGAGGTCGGCCCCACCGAAGAACCCGCGCTTGGTCTTACTCGGGCCCAGTAATCTCGTTGCCCCACCTGTGTCGGTGCATCAGTGACCATGATGGTCTTGTTCTAGATGTTCTTCCTGCTGGGCAGTAATTTTAAAGATAGTGACTTTATGTTGTGTCGGTGTCGTCATACGTGACCTCCCGGCTTGTGATCAGTTGCTGCTGCTGTTAACAGTTTCCTTCTACTCAAAGAATAGTGTCTTTATGGCTGTGTCAAATGGTAGCAAACGGCCTCTCTACTTCAGGAGGCACTGATGCTAGTAGACGCTTCCACGGCCAAAGACTTACCACAGAGAACCATACCTTGGCCAACAGCGCCCTCCCCCGAGCGAATAAGTTTTCACTCCATCATTATCTTCTTCTGCGATCCACTCTGCTCCATTCCAATCATTCAACATCATCATCAACATTCACGAAGAACGGCACACCTGAAATCATTGGAGGATGTGAGCCTCACGAACAAGCCTTAAGAATATATCCGAATCCACAAACTGTATACGCTTTATCTTATTATCGTAATACCATAAAAGATGCTGATGAGATAATTACCGGGGACAACATAAAGATGACTCCATAAGAGTGGGGCAGTGTCGCCTTGCGAGTTTCTGTCATCAAGTTCACGCTCACACGGAACGCTTCTGAGCCGCCACAAATAATGCCTGCTCCCATTCGCTATCTCGGACCTCGCAGCTTTCGGCAGAAGTAAAGCAGCAGTACGATAAAATAGCCTCGAACCCCGGACATCTTTTTTTTTTACTTTGGAGGCTCTAACTGTTTTACTGATGTCCAGCTGAGACCGTCGTTGGATCGCATTCAAAGACTGAACGGGCGCGAGAACTGGGTCAGGGTTGCTGGTAGCTGTGTTGCGCTAGTACCATTGCTTCCCGCCTACTCTCACCGTGGCAGAAAGTCACTCAGCCAGACCCCACTGGATCGGAGGGAGAAGGGGCACGCGACTGCCCTACCACCCCCAAGCTAGATTGGAAGGGAGGCGCTACGATCCGCAGTGGCGTGCATCTCGGTGCGAATGAAACCAAGGATGATTCGGATCATATGTGATAAGAAGTGTGACGACTATTCTGCCGGTGAATCTGGGGAATTTTCAGAGCGATTTCTGGTCAGAGGGATAAGGGGAGAGGGGCGGGCGGCGGACGACCGACCGGTATATCGCCTCGAGACATCCCCGGGGATCTGTGAACGCATTCGAGCAGATCGGTTGATGGGGACGATTGTCAGAGGTTTAAATAACCAAAGCTGCGTCTCGCAGAGCAAGTTGGGTTTGCCGACGGCGTCTGTCGAGGAATGGAAGCCACGGAATATTCCCAAACCGAAGAATTACACAGTCTACTTTAAGTCGGGCGGGGGTTAAGTAAAACAGTGGAAAATCTCCGTCCGGCAAAATGCTGAAGGCAGAGGACTAACGATGTAGATGGTGATAACTGAGCCAGACCAGCTTACACCACTCTGCTTAGCGGTAAAACAGCTGAGACAGCGGTCCTAAAGTCTGTGAATTACGGGAATTCTGAACACACACACACACACCCTCTTTTACTGTGTCGTCTGTGCCTTGTTGAGTGGGAGAACTTCTACAAGTATTTGAGTCAAAACTGGGATCGCTGCCTGGTGTCAAAGGGGATTCGACTCTGGTTCCGGATGCTTGACCCGCCATCACCGCCAACTACTGAGCTGGACAGGACTAAAAGTACAGGCGCGACTGTGAAGGGTGACCAATCCACCGACTCGGTCGATTAAATGTCCACAGCTCAGAAGAAAAATGGTGGCATAAGAATATTCTATACCGCTGACAGTGGCTCTGAAACTTCAGCGTCATAGACTGACAATGTTTAACTACATCCTGTTTAAACCAGGCTGATTCCTGCCCCGTTTGTTTGCAGTTGCTAGAGAAAGCGCTTAAACCTCTATTTTTCTTGTGCAGTGATTACGAATTAAGTAAGCAACTGGTAGAAAATTGTACTTTCTTCTGCTCTTAATTACAACTTCCACAGGTACGTCCCCCATTAATAACAACTTCCACAGGTACGTCCTCATTAATAACAACTTCCACAGGTACGTCCCCATTAATAACAACTTTCACAGGTGTGTCCCCATTAATTATAAATTACACAGGTACATTCCAAGTACGTCTATCTCGGCACTAAAAAAATGTAGCTAACATATCCATATACAAATCGTTTATTTATGCTACAGGTTAATATTTCAATAAAAATAATAATAATTTACATTATATTATGGAACGTTTTAAATGATATATGTGGCACCGTTTTATTTACCGATTGATGAACATTGTAAAGACGATTTATGGTCTGATTTCGTTAGACATTTTTAAAAATGTATTTAGGACCCTCTTTCGCTATTTTGCTCTGCGGATCTGACTACATGGAACCTTGCGCATGGGAAGGAAACAGGGAACTATACTGGAGCTCAAAGATTCCACAGAGTAGCAAGACTTTTTCGGAAAGCGGTTTCTAAAGAATCAGTTCTCCGAATCCCTTAAAACATCAAGGGACGTCTTGCGCAGGGTCCATTTTCTGTATTCTGCCGGTTGTCCGAAAAAAAACAACAAAACAACAGGAATATAAGCCGGTGACGTTGGTGTCTTGTTTTTTTTTTTGTTTGTCGCTGTGAGACTCCGTCTTAATGCGAGAAACCCGACCGTGTGGCGAATACTGACCAGCGGCCATGTTGGCGTTTATACATCAGCCGGGATTTCCGTTTCTAAATATCTTGTGTGTCAATTTATGTTTGTTCTGCTATTGTCCTTGAACTTCTGCTCGCCATTGTGCACGATGCATCGAGGAAAGTGTGTACTTCATTTGGTGGTTTGGTCAGAACAATTAGAATAATATGAAGCGATCCGCCGAGCTCGGAAATGCCTTCAGGGAAAATTGTCAGGTTCGCGAGGCCAACAGAGCATGGCGCACCACGACTGGTTTTCGCGTCCCGGTGTCGCCATCACTACTCTTCTGCCGATCTGCCGATGAAAGGAACTTAGAGGTACAGCGCGGAGAGGTTATGGCACGGGTTATCGGCGAGGAAAGTGACTGGTGATGGAAAAAATACGCCTAAGGACAAATAGCAGGAAAACAGGTAAGAGGAAATCACCGCCTCTTACAATGCATTTCTCGATGACCCTTTCTCTTCTGAAGAGATGCGCTGGCAGAACGAACCATTGGTCCTCGGTATTTGAAGAACGGAAGTGACTGTTTCTGGACCTACTGTCAAGATGCATCAGGCCTCGAAGTTTTAAAGTAAGGACTAGAGGACAGCTAAGGAAATAGAGATGGTTTTGGAAAGCACAGTTTGGACAAGGGGTAAAACAGGAACTCCGTTGTTGAAGACTTCCGTCAACTTCCAAATGGACTGTCTGTCCGAAAACTACCGTCACCAATTATTCTGTGGCTAGGAGACGCGGTGTAACCCTGCTAGGTTTTATTTTAAAATGTCCCCTGTAGTAAAGAATCTTCAGAGTTTGCGGGTGAGGTGTACAGATAGATACCAGGCTGACCAGGAGCTTTCTTCAACAGTAGATAGCACATGAAAACCTGATCGGATCGGTTGTTTCCATGCCTCTCGGGTAGAAAGCTGGCTCAGCACCATGAGAGATGTCACAGATCGGTAAAAGCAGGGTCGACGCTATCACATATTCGGTCATACAGAGTCAAGAGAGACCGAGATGGAAAATATGTGCTTCATGACACAACGAACCCACACATGCAAAAACTGCATAGAAGGAAGAAGCTGATGGGAAGAAACGTGAGACCAAAAGCGAAGAGTCTTTATTTACAAGCCGCACAGCCAACAACAGGCCATAACTGGTTCACAGCTGGTAGGAAAGCAATCATACAGACGTAGGGAAAAGACAGACCTGAACAGTTGCTAGCAAAGAGATAGAAACAGGACAAACAGGATTCACGTTTTAGAAGAACATTAGAGATGTAGCTGGAAATAATTCTATCAAAACATTCTGAAGAAAGTAAAGATATTGGAAAATGAAAATGCATCGGGTTGATTCGTGTTTCGTTCAAATAACATTTGTTTTTAAAGAACTTCGGTGACGTTATTAAGTAGTTATAATGTGCGTCGTCTACTACAAATAGGTTCTCATTCATAGCATTGCAGTAACTGACGTTTTGTCTCAAATTCTAAGCACGTTATGTGCTAACAAGTATGAACACAGAATTAATAATTATAACCAGAAATACTACTAGAATGGAGATAAAGTTTTTAAATTATAAATTCTACTACTTCTTTCAGTTACTATCATTATTGTAAATTTTCAATGCTAAATGCAATGTATCAAGGCGGGGTCCATGAAGAACAATTAAGTTCTGTGTATATAAATCTGTAAAGATGCAGACAGCAGGCGTAGCCATTGTGGGCTCGTTTTTAGAATATATCTAACCAAAGGTTACACCAAATTATACATAAAATATACAATAATCTCGATACCAAATACCTTTGGCATATCGTCTGGGCTTCTCAACGCCTTAAACAATACTAATTAATTCGATTATAAACGTTAGCCCGGGGAAAGCCACAGCTCGCTGGCCGGTGGGAGTCGGGTTCGGACCAACAGCCCGTCTCGTGACGCTGCCATCTTGCTGACGACGCCGATAAACTCCGAACCCTCAGCGGTGGTTTGGGGGGGGAGCGTCCCCTAACGAACTTCAGTACTGTATTGTGTTTTCTCGGCCACAGCCCTTTACCGTGGTTGTCCAAAGACGTCGGTCGGGGGTAAACGGCGCCCTGCAGCAGTCTCTCCCCCCCCCCCCCCCGGCAAAAAAATGGTGTCCGTCACAGAGAGTTGGGAGGCGAACTGGTGTCGCCCTCGAGCGAGGAAGACCGGAGCTTCTCGGGCTTCACTCCAGCGCTGTTTCCAGCTGCAGCCTTGCAAGAAGTCGTCTACGTTTCCACCCCGTGAGATAGAAGGAAGCGCATTTCCTGCCGGTTAAGATG
>JACATO010001539.1:0-17500 GCA_018389105.1 Nautilus pompilius
TGGGCCATGTATAGGTTCTGCCCTGGTAATAACTAAACCTGGTCTGTGGGCCATGTATAGTCTTCCTGCCTCCTGGTAATAACTAACCTGGTCTGGGGGGATGTAGAGTCCTCCTGCCTCCTGGTAATAACTAAACTGGTCTGGGGGGCATGTATAGTCTTCCTGCCTGCCTATTGGTAATAACTAAACTGGTCTGGAGGCCATGTATAGTCTTCCTGCCTCTGGTAATAACTAACCTGGTCTGTGGGCCATGTATAGTCTTCCTGCCTTCTGGTAATAACTAAACTGGTCTGGGGGCATGTATAGTCTTCCTGCCTCCTGGTAATAACTAAACTGGTCTGGGGGGCATGTATAGTCTTCCTGCCTCCTGGTATAACTAAACAGGTCTGGGGGGCAATGTATAGTCTGTGTCTGCCTCCTGGTAATAACTAACCTGGTCTGGGGGCATGTATAGTCTTCTGCCTCCTGGTAATAACTAAACTGGTCTGGGGGCATGTATAGTCTTCCTGCCCTCCTGGTAATAACTAACCTGGTCTGGGGCCATGTATAGTCTGTCTGCCTCCTGGTAATAACTAACCTGGTCTGGGGCCATGTATAGTCTGTCCTGCCTCCTGGTAATAACTAAACTGGTCTGTGGGCCATGTATAGTCTTCCTGCCTTCTGGTAATAACTAAACTGGTCTGTGGGCCATGTATAGTCTTCTGCCTCCTGGTAATAACTAACCTGGTCTGGGGCCATGTATAGTCTTCTGCCTCCTGGTAATAACTAACCTGGTCTGGGGGCCATGTATAGTCTGTCTCCTGCCTCCTGGTAATAACTAAACTGGTCTGGGGGCCATGTATAGTCTGTCCTGCCTCCTGGTAATAACTAAACTGGTCTGTGGGGCCATGTATAGTCTTCCTGCCTTCTGGTAATAACTAAACTGGTCTGTGGGCCATGTATAGTCTTCCTGCCTCCTGGTAATAACTAACCTGGTCTGGGGGCCATGTATAGTCTGTCTGCCTCCTGGTAATAACTAACCTGGTCTGGGGGCCATGTATAGTCTGTCTGCCTCCTGGTAATAACTAACCTGGTCTGGGGGCCATGTATAGTCTTCCTGCCTTCTGGTAATAACTAAACTGGTCTGGGGGGCATGTATAGTCTTCCTGCCTCCTGGTAATAACTAAACTGGTCTGGGGGGCATGTATAGTCTTCCTGCCTCCTGGTAATAACTAACCTGGTCTGGGGGGCATGTATAGTCTTCCTGCCTCCTGGTAATAACTAACCTGGTCTGGGGGCCATGTATAGTCTGTCTGCCTCCTGGTAATAACTAACCTGGTCTGGGGCCATGTATAGTCTGTCTGCCTCCTGGTAATAACTAAACTGGTCTGGGGGCATGTATAGTCTTCCTGCCTCCTGGTAATAACTAAACTGGTCGGGGGGCATGTATAGATCTTCCTGCCTGCTGGTAATAACTAACCTGGTCTGGGGCCATGTATAGTCTTCCTGCCTCCTGGTAATAACTAAACTGGTCTGGGGGGCATGTATAGTCTTCCTGCCTCTGGTAATAACTAACCTGGTCTGGGGGCCATGTATAGTCTTCCTGCCTTCTGGTAATAACTAAACTGGTCTGGGGGGCATGTATAGTCTTCCTGCCTCTGGTAATAACTAAACTGGTCTGTGGGCCATGTATAGTCTTCCTGCCTCTGGTAATAACTAAACTGGTCTGTGGGCCATGTATAGTCTTCCTGCCTCCTGGTAATAACTAACCTGGTCTGGGGGGCATGTATAGTCTTCCTGCCTCCTGGTAATAACTAACCTGGTCTGGGGGGCATGTATAGTCTTCCTGCCTCCTGGTAATAACTAAACTGGTCTGGGGGGCATGTATAGTCTTCCTGCCTATTGGTAATAACTAAACTGGTCTGGAGGCCATGTATAGTCTTCCTGCCTCTGGTAATAACTAACCTGGTCTGGGGGGCATGTATAGTCTTCCTGCCTCCTGGTAATAACTAAACTGGTCTGGGGGCCATGTATAGTCTTCCTGCCTCTGGTAATAACTAAACTGGTCTGGGGGGCCATGTATAGTCTTCCTGCCTCCTGGTAATAACTAAACTGGTCTGGGGGGCATGTATAGTCTTCCTGCCTTCTGGTAATAACTAAACTGGTCTGGGGGGCATGTATAGTCTTCCTGCCTTCTGGTAATAACTAAACTGGTCTGGGGGCCATGTATAGTCTTCCTGCCTTCTGGTAATAACTAAACTGGTCTGGGGGGCATGTATAGTCTTCCTGCCTCCTGGTAATAACTAAACTGGTCTGGGGGGCATGTATAGTCTTCCTGCCTCCTGGTAATAACTAAACTGGTCTGGGGGGCATGTATAGTCTTCCTGCCTCCTGGTAATAACTAACCTGGTCTGGGGGGCATGTATAGTCTGTCTGCCTCCTGGTAATAACTAACCTGGTCTGGGGGCCATGTATAGTCTGTCTGCCTCCTGGTAATAACTAACCTGGTCTGGGGGCCATGTATAGTCTTCCTGCCTCCTGGTAATAACTAAACTGGTCTGTGGGCCATGTATAGTCTTCCTGCCTCCTGGTAATAACTAAACTGGTCTGGGGGGCATGTATAGTCTTCCTGCCTCCTGGTAATAACTAAACTGGTCTGGGGGGCATGTATAGTCTTCCTGCCTCCTGGTAATAACTAACCTGGTCTGGGGGCCATGTATAGTCTTCCTGCCTCCTGGTAATAACTAAACTGGTCTGGGGGGCATGTATAGTCTTCCTGCCTCCTGGTAATAACTAAACTGGTCTGGGGGGCATGTATAGTCTTCCTGCCTCCTGGTAATAACTAAACTGGTCTGGAGGCCAAGTATAGTCTTCCTGCCTCCTGGTAATAACTAACCTAGTCTGGGGGCCATGTATAGTCTTCCTGCCTCCTGGTAATAACTAACCTGGTCTGGGGGGCATGTATAGTCTTCCTGCCTGCTGGTAATAACTAAACTGGTCTGGAGGCCATGTATAGTCTTCCTGCCTCCTGATAATAACTAAACTGGTCTGGAGGCCAAGTATAGTCTTCCTGCCTCCTGGTAATAACTAAACTGGTCTGGAGGCCATGTATAGTCTTCCTGCCTCCTGGTAATAACTAAACTGGTCTGGGGGGCATGTATAGTCTTCCTGCCTCTGGTAATAACTAAACTGGTCTGGGGGGCATGTATAGTCTTCCTGCCTCCTGGTAATAACTAACCTGGTCTGGGGGGCATGTATAGTCTTCCTGCCTCCTGATAATAACTAAACTGGTCTGGAGGCCAAGTATAGTCTTCCTGCCTCCTAATAATAACTAACCTGGTCTGGAGGGCAAGTATAGTCTTCCTGCCTCCTGATAATAACTAAACTGGTCTGGGGGCATGTATAGTCTTCCTGCCTCCTGGTAATAACTAACCTGGTCTGGGGGGCATGTATAGTCTTCCTGCCTCCTGGTAATAACTAAACTGGTCTGGGGGGCATGTATAGTCTTCCTGCCTCCTGGTAATAACTAACCTGGTCTGGGGGGCATGTATAGTCTTCCTGCCTCCTGGTAATAACTAAACTGGTCTGGGGCCATGTATAGTCTTCCTGCCTCCTGGTAATAACTAAACTGGTCTGGGGGCCATGTATAGTCTTCCTGCCTCCTGGTAATAACTAAACTGGTCTGGGGGCATGTATAGTCTTCCTGCCTCCTGGTAATAACTAACCTGGTCTGGGGGCCATGTATAGTCTTCCTGCCTCCTGGTAATAACTAACCTGGTCTGGGGGCCATGTATAGTCTTCCTGCCTCCTGGTAATAACTAAACTGGTCTGGGGGGTATGTATAGTCTTCCTGCCTCCTGGTAATAACTAAACTGGTCTGGGGGGCATGTATAGTCTTCCTGCCTCCTGGTAATAACTAACCTGGTCTGGGGGGCCATGTATAGTCTTCCTGCCTCCTGGTAATAACTAAACTGGTCTGGGGGCATGTATAGTCTTCCTGCCTCTGGTAATAACTAACCTGGTCTGGGGGCCATGTATAGTCTTCCTGCCTCCTGGTAATAACTAAACTGGTCTGGGGGCATGTATAGTCTTCCTGCCTCCTGGTAATAACTACCTGGTCTGGGCCATGTATAGTCTGTCCTGCCTCCTGGTAATAACTAACCTGGTCTGGGGCCATGTATAGTCTGTCTGCCTCCTGGTAATAACTAAACTGGTCTGGGGGGCATGTATAGTCTTCCTGCCTTCTGGTAATAACTAAACTGGTCTGGGGGGCATGTATAGTCTTCCTGCCTCTGGTAATAACTAAACTGGTCTGGGGGGCAATATAGTCTTCCTGCCTCCTGGTAATAACTAAACTGGTCTGGGGGGCATGTATAGTCTTCCTGCCTCCTGGTAATAACTAAACTGGTCTGGGGGGCATGTATAGTCTTCCTGCCTCCTGGTAATAACTAACCTGGTCTGGGGGCATGTATAGTCTGTCTGCCTCCTGGTAATAACTAACCTGGTCTGGGGCCATGTATAGTCTGTCCTGCCTCCTGGTAATAACTAACCTGGTCTGGGGGCCATGTATAGTCTGTCTGCCTCCTGGTAATAACTAACCTGGTCTGGGGGCCATGTATAGTCTTCTGCCTCCTGGTAATAACTAACTGGTCTGGGGCCATGTATAGTCTTCCTGCCTCTGGTAATAACTAAACTGGTCTGGGGGGCATGTATAGTCTTCCTGCCTCCTGGTAATAACTAAACTGGTCTGGGGGCATGTATATAGTCCTTCCTGCCTTCTGGTAATAACTAAACTGGTCTGGGGGCCATGTATAGTCTTCCTGCCTTCTGGTAATAACTAAACTGGTCTGGGGGGCATGTATAGTCTTCCTGCCTCCTGGTAATAACTAAACTGGTCTGGGGGCATGTATAGTCTTCCTGCCTCCTGGTAATAACTAAACTGGTCTGGAGGGCCAAGTATAGTCTTCCTGCCTGCTGGTAATAACTAAACTGGTCTGGAGGCCAAGTATAGTCTTCCTGCCTCCTGGTAATAACTAACCTGGTCTGGGGGGCATGTATAGTCTTCCTGCCTGCTGGTAATAACTAAACTGGTCTGGAGGCCATGTATAGTCTTCCTGCCTCCTGATAATAACTAAACTGGTCTGGAGGCCAAGTATAGTCTTCCTGCCTCCTGATAATAACTAAACTGGTCTGGAGGCCAAGTATAGTCTTCCTGCCTCCTGGTAATAACTAAACTGGTCTGGGGGGCATGTATAGTCTTCCTGCCTCTGGTAATAACTAAACTGGTCTGGGGGGCATGTATAGTCTTCCTGCCTCCTGGTAATAACTAAACTGGTCTGGAGGCCATGTATAGTCTTCCTGCCTCCTGATAATAACTAAACTGGTCTGGAGGCCAAGTATAGTCTTCCTGCCTCCTAATAATAACTAACCTGGTCTGGAGGGCAAGTATAGTCTTCCTGCCTCCTGATAATAACTAAACTGGTCTGGGGGCCATGTATAGTCTGTCTGCCTCCTGGTAATAACTAACCTGGTCTGGGGGGCATGTATAGTCTTCCTGCCTCCTGGTAATAACTAAACTGGTCTGGGGGGCATGTATAGTCTGTCCTGCCTCCTGGTAATAACTAACTGGTCTGGGGCGATGTATAGTCTTCCTGCCTCTGGTAATAACTAAACTGGTCTGGGGGGCCATGTATAGTCTTCCTGCCTCCTGGTAATAACTAAACTGGTCTGTGGGCCATGTATAGTCCCTGCCTCCTGGTAATAACTAAACTGGTCTGGGGGCCATGTATAGTCTTCCTGCCTCCTGGTAATAACTAAACCTGGTCTGGGGGCCATGTATAGTCTTCCTGCCTCCTGGTAATAACTAACCTGGTCTGGGGGCCATGTATAGTCTGTCTGCCTCCTGGTAATAACTAACCTGGTCTGGGGGCCATGTATAGTCTGTCTGCTTCCTGGTAATAACTAAACTGGTCTGGGGGGTATGTATAGTCTTCCTGCCTCCTGGTAATAACTAAACTGGTCTGGGGGGCATGTATAGTCTTCCTGCCTGCTGGTAATAACTAACCTGGTCTGGGGGCCATGTATAGTCTGTCCTGCCTCCTGGTAATAACTAACTGGTCTGGGGGCCATGTAGTCTTCCTGCCTCCTGGTAATAACTAACCTGGTCTGGGGCCATGTATAGTCTTCCTGCCTCCTGGTAATAACTAAACTGGTCTGGGGGCCATGTATAGTCTTCCTGCCTTCTGGTAATAACTAAACTGGTCTGGGGGGCATGTATAGTCTTCCTGCCTTCTGGTAATAACTAAAATGGTCTGGGGGCATGTATAGTCTTCCTGCCTTCTGGTAATAACTAAACTAGTCTGGGGGCCATGTATAGTCTTCCTGCCTTCTGGTAATAACTAAACTGGTCTGGGGGGCATGTATAGTCTTCCTGCCTCCTGGTAATAACTAAACTGGTCTGGGGGGCATGTATAGTCTTCCTGCCTCTTGGTAATAACTAAACTGGTCTGGAGGCCAACTATAGTCTTCCTGCCTCCTGGTAATAACTAACCTAGTCTGGAGGCCAAGTATAGTCTTCCTGCCTCCTGGTAATAACTAACCTAGTCTGGGGGGCATGTATAGTCTTCCTGCCTGCTGGTAATAACTAAACTGGTCTGGAGGCCATGTATAGTCTTCCTGCCTCCTGATAATAACTAAACTGGTCTGGAGGCCAAGTATAATCTTCCTGCCTCCTGGAATATAAACTAACTGGTCTGGAGGCCAAGTATAGTCTTCCTGCCTCCTGGTAATAACTAAACTGGTCTGGGGGGCATGTATAGTCTTCCTGCCTCCTGGTAATAACTAAACTGGTCTGGGGGGCATGTATAGTCTTCCTGCCTCTGGTAATAAATAAACTGGTCTGGGGGCATGTATAGTCTTCCTGCCTCCTGGTAATAACTAAACTGGTCTGGGGGCATGTATAGTCTTCCTGCCTCCTGGTAATAACTAACTGGTCTGGAGGCCAAGTATAGTCTTCCTGCCTCCTAATAATAACTAACCTGGTCTGGAGGGCAAGTATAGTCTTCCTGCCTCCTGATAATAACTAAACTGGTCTGGGGGCCATGTATAGTCTTCCCTCTCCTGGTAATAACTAACCTGGTCTGGGGGGCATGTATAGTCTTCCTGCCTCCTGGTAATAACTAAACTGGTCTGGGGGGCATGTATAGTCTTCTGCCTCCTGGTAATAACTAACCTGGTCTGGGGCATGTATAGTCTTCCTGCCCCTGGTAATAACTAACTCTGGTCTGTGGGCCATGTATAGTCTTCCCTGCCTCCTGGTAATAACTAAACTGGTCTGTGGGCCATGTATAGTCTTCCTGCCTCCTGGTAATAACTAAACTGGTCTGTGGGCCATGTATAGTCTTCCTGCCTGCCTGGTAATAACTAAACTGGTCTGTGGGCCATGTATAGTCTTCCTGCCTCCTGGTAATAACTAAACTGGTCTGGGGGCCATGTATAGTCTTCCTGCCTCCTGGTAATAACTAACCTGGTCTGGGGGGCATGTATAGTCTTCCTGCCTCCTGGTAATAACTAACCTGGTCTGGGGGCCATGTATAGTTTTCCTGCCTCCTGGTAATAACTAAACTGGTCTGGGGGGCATGTATAGTCTTCCTGCCTCCTGGTAATAACTAACCTGGTCTGGGGGCCATGTATAATCTTCCTGCCTCCTGGTAATAACTAAACTGGTCTGGGGGGCATGTATAGTCTTCCTGCCTCTGGTAATAACTAAACTGGTCTGTGGGCCATGTATAGTCTTCCTGCCTCTGGTAATAACTAAACTGGTCTGTGGGCCATGTATAGTCTTCCTGCCTCTGGTAATAACTAACCTGGTCTGGGGGGCATGTATAGTCTTCCTGCCTCCTGGTAATAACTAAACTGGTCTGGGGGGCATGTATAGTCTGTCTGCCTCCTGGTAATAACTAACCTGGTCTGGGGGGCATGTATAGTCTTCCTGCCTCCTGGTAATAACTAAACTGGTCTGGGGGGCATGTATAGTCTTCCTGCCTATTGGTAATAACTAAACTGGTCTGGAGGCCATGTATAGTCTTCCTGCCTCTGGTAATAACTAACCTGGTCTGGGGGCCATGTATAGTCTTCCTGCCTCCTGGTAATAACTAAACTGGTCTGTGGGCCATGTATAGTCTTCCTGCCTTCTGGTAATAACTAAACTGGTCTGGGGGGCATGTATAGTCTTCCTGCCTTCTGGTAATAACTAAACTGGTCTGGGGGGCATGTATAGTCTTCCTGCCTTCTGGTAATAACTAAACTGGTCTGGGGGCCATGTATAGTCTTCCTGCCTCCTGGTAATAACTAAACTGGTCTGGGGGCCATGTATAGTCTGTCTGCCTCCTGGTAATAACTAACCTGGTCTGGGGGGCATGTATAGTCTTCCTGCCTCCTGGTAATAACTAAACTGGTCTGGGGGGCATGTATAGTCTGTCTGCCTCCTGGTAATAACTAACCTGGTCTGGGGCGATGTATAGTCTTCCTGCCTCTGGTAATAACTAAACTGGTCTGTGGGCCATGTATAGTCTTCCTGCCTCCTGGTAATAACTAAACTGGTCTGTGGGCCATGTATAGTCTTCCTGCCTCCTGGTAATAACTAAACTGGAAACTGGTCTGGGGCCATGTATAGTCTTCCTGCCTCCTGGTAATAACTAAACTGGTCTGGGGGCCATGTATAGTCTTCCTGCCTCCTGGTAATAACTAAACCTGGTCTGGGGGGCATGTATAGTCTTCCTGCCTGCTGGTAATAACTAACCTGGTCTGGGGGCCATGTATAGTTTTTCCTGCCTCCTGGTAATAACTAAAAAACTGGTCTGGGGGGCATGTATAGTCTTTCCTGCCTCCTGGTAATAACTAACCTGGTCTGGGGCCATGTATAGTCTTCCTGCCTCCTGGTAATAACTAAACTGGTCTGGGGGGCATGTATAGTCTTCCTGCCTGCCTCTGGTAATAACTAAACTGGTCTGGGGCCATGTATAGTCTTCCTGCCTCTGGTAATAACTAAACTGGTCTGGTGGCCATGTATAGTCTTCCTGCCTCTGGTAATAACTAACTGGTCTGGGGGGCATGTATAGTCTTCCTGCCTCTGGTAATAACTAAACTGGTCTGGGGGCATGTATAGTCTTCTGCCTCCTGGTAATAACTAACCTGGTCTGGGGGGCATGTATAGTCTTCTTGCCTCCTGGTAATAACTAAACTGGTCTGGGGGGCATGTATAGTCTTCCTGCCTATTGGTAATAACTAAACTGGTCTGGAGGCCATGTATAGTCTTCCTGCCTCTGGTAATAACTAACCTGGTCTGGGGGCCATGTATAGTCTTCCTGCCTCCTGGTAATAACTAAACTGGTCTGTGGGCCATGTATAGTCTTCCTGCCTCCTGGTAATAACTAAACTGGTCTGGGGGGCATGTATAGTCTTCCTGCCTTCTGGTAATAACTAAACTGGTCTGGGGGGCATGTATAGTCTTCCTGCCTCCTGGTAATAACTAAACTGGTCTGGGGGCCATGTATAGTCTTCCTGCCTTCTGGTAATAACTAAACTGGTCTGGGGGGCATGTATAGTCTTCCTGCCTCCTGGTAATAACTAAACTGGTCTGGGGGGCATGTATAGTCTTCCTGCCTCCTGGTAATAACTAAACAGGTCTGGGGGGCATGTATAGTCTTCCTGCCTCCTGGTAATAACTAAACAGGTCTGGGGGGCATGTATAGTCTTCCTCCTGCCTCCTGGTAAAAACTAACCTGGTCTGGGGGGCATGTATAGTCTGTCTGCTGCCTCCTCCTGGTAATAACTAACCTGGTCTGGGGGCCATGTATAGTCTGTCCTGCCTCCTGGTAATAACTAACCTGGTCTGGGGGGCATGTATAGTCTTCCTGCCTCCTGGTAATAACTAAACTGGTCTGGGGGGCATGTATAGTCTGTCTGCCTCCTGGTAATAACTAACCTGGTCTGGGGGCGATGTATAGTCTTCCTGCCTCTGGTAATAACTAAACTGGTCTCTGGGCCATGTATAGTCTTCCTGCCTCCTGGTAATAACTAAACTGGTCTGTGGGCCATGTATAGTCTTCCTGCCTCCTGGTAATAACTAAACTGGTCTGGGGGCCATGTATAGTCTTCCTGCCTCCTGGTAATAACTAACCTGGTCTGGGGGCCATGTATAGTCTTCCTGCCTCCTGGTAATAACTAACCTGGTCTGGGGGCCATGTATAGTCTGTCTGCCTCCTGGTAATAACTAACCTGGTCTGGGGGCCATGTATAGTCTGTCTGCTTCCTGGTAATAACTAACCTGGTCTGGGGAGCATGTATAGTCTTCCTGCCTCCTGGTAATAACTAAACTGGTCTGGGGGGCATGTATAGTCTTCCTGCCTATTGGTAATAACTAAACTGGTCTGGGGGGCATGTATAGTCTTCCTGCCTCCTGGTAATAACTAACCTGGTCTGGGGGCCATGTATAATCTTCCTGCCTCCTGGTAATAACTAAACTGGTCTGGGGGGCATGTATAGTCTTCCTGCCTCTGGTAATAACTAAACTGGTCTGTGGGCCATGTATAGTCTTCCTGCCTCTGGTAATAACTAAACTGGTCTGTGGGCCATGTATAGTCTTCCTGCCTCTGGTAATAACTAAACTGGTCTGTGGGCCATGTATAGTCTTCCTGCCTCTGGTAATAACTAAACTGGTCTGTGGGCCATGTATAGTCTTCCTGCCTCCTGATAATAACTAACCTGGTCTGGAGGCCATGTATAGTCTTCCTGCCTCCTGATAATAACTAACCTGGTCTGGAGGCCATGTATAGTCTTCCTGCCTCCTGATAATAACTAACCTGGTCTGGGGGCCATGTATAGTCTTCCTGCCTCCTGATAATAACTAACCTGGTCTGGGGGGCATGTATAATCTTCCTGCCTCTGGTAATAACTAAACTGGTCTGTGGGCCATGTATAGTCTTCCTGCCTCCTGATAATAACTAACCTGGTCTGGAGGCCATGTATAGTCTTCCTGCCTCCTGATAATAACTAACCTGGTCTGGGGGGCATGTATAGTCTTCCTGCCTCCTGATAATAACTAACCTGGTCTGGGGGCCATGTATAGTCTTCCTGCCTCCTGATAATAACTAACCTGGTCTGGGGGCCATGTATAGTCTTCCTGCCTCCTGGTAATAACTAAATTGACCTGAAGGCCTTATATAAGCCGCGATGTCTTCCCGTATCTTTGTAAAATCTAAGCTTACATTCTACTGATGGCTGTTGTTTGGTGGGGTGGCCCGAGGTCGGTTGAGATAACATATCTTAAGGACTGAAGCGGTCGGATAAGCTCCACTTGCTGCGCACAGCCCTGCTTCACTGTTTGCTTTTAGATATTCAACTATTTTTCCATTCACGCTGTAAGAACAGAAACCCTGGCTACCTGGCCGCGGTTATCTTGGGGTTGGGGGTGGGGGCGAACCTCCCCCCCCCCTCTCCACTCCGGCCTCCAGCCAGCTGCAAGGGGACGGGGCGTGCGGAGAGATGGTGGCGGGGCAAGCGGTCACGGTGTTGGTGGTGGGGTGGGAGGAGGGAGGGGAGGGTCTGGGGCCCACGGTTTGCGAGGCCAGTAAACGAGAAAGGTGGCTCACCTGCGCGAGTCGGTCGGTGGTGGTCGCCTCCTCCTCCTCCTCCCCGGCGCAGGCTAAGGTCGGTACACGACACACATCGCTTACGACTACAACAAATGATCTCTCCGATAACGAACACCCACCTGTCTACCTGTGCGTACCTGGACCTTTGTTCCCGTGCTATTTTATCGCCTCTTTTTATTTATTTTTTACTTTATTTTTAGAGTTGCCATGGAAACGCTTTCCGAGGTCAATCGGTCAAAGTCGGAGTTCTCGTAGAATAAACAGCGCCCCTACCGGCCCGCGCAGAAGTTAAAGGAACGAGTGGTAGAATTATTATTATTATTATTATTATTAGTATTATTATTATTATTATTATTATTATTATTATTATTATTAAGATGCACTAGATAAATTATTCTTCTCTTCTTTTTTTTTTCTTGCGAATCTCTTTTCTTCGTCTTTCGTCTTTCGTGTTTAAAAGAGAAAAATCTTCCGGCGATGGTCGGCAATCTCCGGCAACTTCGAAGAAGTTTTCAAATTCATCCCACCCCCTGAATTCCCTTTTTTCTAGAATTATTTTTCCAAAAAAACCAACAAAAAACGATTATTATTATTTATTATTATTATTATTATTATTATTATTATTATTATTATTATTATTATTATTATTTCACGGAAAAAATTCATTTCCTGCTCCTGCCTTAATGTTTTAAACATCCTCAAAAAGTGCGATATTATTATGTGTAATTACTAATGTAGAACCCTACACAGCCGACTTCTGTTTCCGGACCCCGGGATACAAAAGATGGAACTACATATTTGATTAGATATTTAGCGGTTCCCATCGGTTTGTCGGTGGAAATCCAGAAATTATCATACATAAGTTGTTCAGAGTTATCTCCCCCCTTTTTTGGCTAATTGAGATGTATTTCCCTATAAACCGAAAAGTTCAAACGCAGGGTAAAGATCAAAGGGAATAAATTCTTTAAAAACGAAGACCTTCAATGTTGTACAATATAATAATAACCATATTTATTTAATTTAAATATTCTTTTCTGGAAAGAAAAAAAAGTAAGACGAAATGCAGTCATGTTTGAATACCAGGAAAACATCGTCTCTGGAGCTCTCAGTGCATTTTTTTTTTTTTTAAATACATTAATTTATATGTAGAATTGGCTCTTTTTGGCAGCAACTACTGGGGGCCCACTTGATGCGCAGACTATGCTCTCTATTGAGTAATTGTGGCATCAGGCCCCTCCCTTTGCCGCTACGGGTGCTTTTCCGTAGCGATGAGTCCACAAAGATAAATAAATAAAATAATACTATTTGTACATTAATTTCTGAAAGAACATTTATAGACTGCTGGTGGAAAAGGCAAGAATCGTGAGTTCATCTTTAAGGGGGAGCCACCGGTGTTCAGATTTCAATCTGTAGAAGCACGCGCACTGATTTTATTATTTCTTTTCCAGATACTCAAAATAGGGCGCCAAGGGAATAAGTATGTACTATATTCCCCATTCTTTCCTGAGAAAAGCTTCAGCACGCAAAAAATTCCAAGAGAATCCATTTCATGGGTTAACTACGATTTTACTTATAAGTCTCGGTTTTTTGCTACAGTGAAAGTGAAATAAAGAACGGGGTCGAGAGTCAGCCATGATGGGTCATCAAATGCTTGCCGCGATCCAGTCCTTGTAGGCTGTGATGTCCGTCGGGTACTGCGGGTGTTTACCGGAGCCGCAGGCGAATGAATTGTCGGTCCCGATCAGTCCAGCCAACTGCCATTTCTTTTTGTCGGCACTAAGACAAGCCACCATCCCTCCTTCGTCGCCCTTAAAGAAGATAATCAGTTCTATTTTACTGTTAATACCGTTCATTTAAACGACAGCGTATATCATCGTCCAGGGGAGACAATTAAAGAAAATTGCAAATTATCTCCCTTCACATTTTTTTCCCCCGGAGGATAAATATCAAAAAGAGAGAGAGAGAGAGAGAGAAGAGGACGTCAGTACAGAGAAAGAGAGAGATTACGTCAGTACAGGAGAGAGGACGTCAGTACAAAGAAAGAGAGAGATTACGTCAGTACAAGAAAGAGAGAGATGACGTCAGTACAGGCGAGAGATGACGTCAGTACAGAGAGAGATTACGTCAGTACAGGAGAGAGATTACGTCACTACAGGAGAGAGATGACGTCAGTACAGGCGAGAGATGACGTCAGTACAGAGAGAGATTACGTCAGTACAAAGAAAGAGAGAGATGACGTCAGTACAGGCGAGAGATGACGTCAGTACAGAGAGAGATTACGTCAGTACAAAGAAAGAGAGAGATGACGTCAGTACAGGCGAGAGATGACGTCAGTACAGAGAGAGATTACGTCAGTACAAAGAAAGAGAGAGATGACATCAGTACAGGCGAGAGATGACGTCAGTACAGAGAGAGAGATGATCAAACTTAAACACACGGTAAACGTTTCAAATGTTTTGGGTTTTGTGGCAAACGAACTGATGCAACGAGTTTTCCAGGCTCTTCGCGCCACCAGCCGAGTGGAACTTCGGCGCCGGTCGGGTATTGTCGGCTGCTTTCTAGCTTAAAGATCGGAAACGCGTTGGTAAAAAAAAAAATATTTAAAAAAAAAAGATGGTAATAAAACGTTAAATTGACTTTAAAAAAAAAGAGGAACAAACAGTAGCAACGTAAGAAGGTAGAGATGTACAAACATTTCTAAAATGGATGAAGATGAAACATTCATCTTTGCTTTAAAGAGTTATCGCTCAATTATTGGCGGATGGAGACGCTTCTTCTTCTTAAAAATGGCTGTAAAAACAAACCACGTCTCCCCTCCAAAACCCGAATAAGTAAGTAAATAATATTTTAAGTATTAAATTGGACAATATGCTCAAAATAAGCAAAATAAGCTTTATGTCTAACAGAATTCAAACTCAATGTTGCAGAGAAAAATCGTAATTCGATTATTATCTCTTTTTTTACAGAATTTTGTCAAATTTCGATTTAATTTGTTTATGAAAATGTCTTAATTGAATACATTAGCATAATTCCACTAAGCAATCTTCGTTATTAAATCATCAGGATATTTGGATTACCCAGCTATTTCCTCAGAAGATTAGTGAAGCACACGTACTTGTTATGGTGTCGTGTCAAGGATGGTAAAGAGCATGACAACCAACCAAGCAATCGGCTGATTATTTGAGTCGTTTTGAAACTCCACGCAACAAGAGCTCGCTACTACTAACAAATTTACTTACATTGCAGGCATCTGGATTCTGTAGAACGCACAGGGTTTTCGGTGGTCGCTTGGACTGAACACTGCAGAATGAATCCGGAATCATGAGAACATTTGCAACATTGGCCGTCTCTGGTAAAGTCCAGTCTGAGGCTGTCAATATATACACGTAAATATATTGGCGATCTTCAACCTCTAAAAACAACAAAGCTTAATATTTCGTACACTGGTATAAAGACAGAACCTTTTTGGATGGGTCCGCAAATGATAAATGTTGTCTCTATAAATTTCAAAGCTCTGAATAAAACGACACGACAGCAGATGCTAGCTTCTATGAAATGTATCCTTGGTGTCCCCTCGCTGTTATGCTTGCCAATTATGAATT
This sequence comes from Nautilus pompilius, assembly GCA_018389105.1. Classification (NCBI taxonomy): domain Eukaryota; kingdom Metazoa; phylum Mollusca; class Cephalopoda; order Nautilida; family Nautilidae; genus Nautilus; species Nautilus pompilius. The sequence continues at coordinate 15,236 of JACATO010001539.1, forward strand.
AGTTATTGAGGAGAAATAGCAGGTATTGACATATTTATCTTGTCATATGCAATAATAACTACACAAACCCATGATCTTATAAGCGCCTGCAGTAGATATAAAGAAATTGTTTTAAGGTAAAATACACTCGTTACAAGATACTAGAGCTATTAGAGTTTAGGTACATTTTGTCTGTTATTAACGATTGGTGATAATGCAAATTGCTATCAGGTGTTGTCAAGCCATAGGTTTGGAAAACACAGAGAGAGAGAGAGAGAGAAAGAGAGAGGGAGAAAGAGAGAGGGAGAAAGAGAGAGGGAGAAAGAGAGAGGGAGAAAGAGAGAGGGAGAAAGAGAGAGGGAGAAAGAGAGAGGGAGAAAGAGAGAGGGAGAAAGAGAGAGGGAGAAAGAGAGATGAGAGCGAGAGAGAGAGAGAGATGGAGAGAGAGAGAGAGAGAGAGAGAGAGAGAGAGAGAGAGAGAGAGAGAGAGAGAGAGAGAGAGAGAGCGAGAGAGGCACAGCACATGCTTGTATATGGGCTTACCCTGACCACTCACCTATGGTTTTAAAAATACAGGATAATCAAAAAGTAACTATGCAGTGGAAAACGTTCACCTTATACGGGTACAAATTTAACTCCTTTAAAGCATTATCTTGGCTCCCATATGAAACATGCGCTTGTTGAGAAAGTCGACGAACTCTTGTGGTGTATTTATCGTTATTCGCATACACTTTCATGGTGAGAAAGATTCGTTTGACGTTTGAAAGAACCATTACGCAAAAATTACAATCATACAAAAATCACGTTTCACTTTTGAAAATTTACTGCCAACACCTGCTGGTCATTTTGGGAATTACAGTGCAAAAAAATAATGCGCAAGAAGAGGAATCAAAAATTATTACAAATATACTCCACTACATGGTTACTTTCTGATCACCCTGTATAAACAAAAGGTACAAGATATTTGCTTGTTTGGGGCATATGAATGTAGCTATGGCGTAGTCGACATCAATTGCACGGTAAAATCCACAATGATGGTCAGGCAAATTCCAAAGTTCCACGAGCACCTCTCCACACCGAGAGTGATTCACCGTACTGCACCTTAACGCTTCCTCATATAATCTACCAGATCCTCACGCGTGGCCTTGATCCACGAGTCAAGCACTGAGAGATGTCTCATTTCAATTATGCACAAACGATGAGTCGAGAGTCATCGTACCTCTGCAGAGGGCATCTACAAAAACCGACGCCATTTCCTCTCTTAACATTTTGCAATTAAATCAGTTGCAAATTGGATAATAGAGTAAATTAATATCCTATAACTTCCAATCTTTACCTTGTGCGTTATTTTACAAGTTTAATTAAATACAAAATATCAAATTTTCAAAGGAATACTTTTACAAATTCGCAGACTATTTAAAACAGTGCCTAATTATTTAAAAACATGTTCTCAGAAAGACCCCTTCCTAAATATGAATTTTAAAATAAATTTGATCAGCATTTATCCTTTCTGAAAGCCTTGCACTGTAAAATTCATAAATTGTGTTCCTGATATCTTGTAAATTTATCTTTCACGTTGGTTGCAATGTATCACTTTTTATCATTACGGAGGCACGAAGACATCACGGGTTATACAGTGCCCCAAGTTCAGTTTAGTTATTACCAGGAGGCACGAAGACATCACGGCTTATACAGGGCTCCCAGTAGAGTTTAGTTATCACGAGCAGGCAGGAAAAACATCGCGGCTTATACAAGGCCCCGGTTCAGTTTAGTTATTACCAGGAGGCAGGAAGACATCGCGGCTTATACAGGGCTCCCGGTAGTGTTTAGTTATCACGAGCAGGCAGGAAAAACATCGCGGCTTATACAAGGCCCCCGGTTCAGTTTAGTTATTATCAGAAGGCAGGAAGACATCGCGGCTTATACAAGGCCCCCGGTTCAGTTTAGTTATTATCAGAAGGCAGGAAGACATCGCGGCTTATACAAGGCCCCCGGTTCAGTTTAGTTATTATCAGAAGGCAGGAAGACATCGCAGCTTATACAGGGCCCCCAGTGTTCAGTTTAGTTATTAAGGAATTGCTAAATTAAATTAAATTATATTATGCGTAAAGAAATGCATATAAACAAACAGAAAATAGTTTGTTTTTTTTTTAAAAAAAAAAACTTCCTTGTAAATAAGCTTAAGAAGAAAGGAAGTTTGTTTTAATTCAACATTAAAACGGACTGATGCTTACCATTCGTTTTCCCAAAGCCACCAATCATGCACTCATCAGTAGCGTAGTCGGT
>JACATO010001539.1:22500-53211 GCA_018389105.1 Nautilus pompilius
GGAAAGCCTATTCTGCTCCCAGCCCATTCCCCCCCTCCCTCCACCAACCCTCTTATTACGCGAATTTTAAAGTTTACCAAGTTGGGAAACCCGGTTCTGAAGTTACCCAGCAAACAGATGATGTCAGGGTGAACCCGTTCACCCCTGCAGGCGACTGGAATACCAGTGGACCAAAGAAAGGAAAGAAGCCTGAGGAAGCTGTTTTACTTACGAAGTATTTGTGACGAATAAAACAGTTTTGCTGGTAAACATATGTTTGCCGTTAATACGGGGGTAGTTGTACCCAATCGTTAACCCCTTCAGTTTGTTTTCTGTACCGGGCCACCCCCATTCTAGCGGGACTGAGTGTCGTCTAGTAGCCGAACATGCTGCCGGGAAAAAAAGGATTAATGTCCACGAGGAATATCTATCTTTTAACTTGAAAAAGAAAGTGAAGTCATTCGGCTTCTCCGCAATTCGAGTACGGGTGTTACTGCCATTATTTTCTAGGGAAAGTGAGTCCACCTGATGACCACCCGCACTAAGACGCTTCCATTAACGCCAACTTTACATTATTTATTTGTTGTTGTTAAAGGTTGGAAATTACTTTTGAAAGTATTAACCTTGTTTGCTGATAAATAGAATCTTCGAGTCGTGCCCCATATTCCTATTATTCGTCCATAGATGGGCGCCATTTCCTATGAACTTAAATTATTTAAAAATGACGTTTTTTTTTTACCTTTATTATCAATGACGTCACTTAGCACTGATGATTGAATGGAACAATCGGCAAACAGTTCTACAAACGATGGAAACATCAGTATATTGACAAAGCATCAGAAAGCAGCTTTCCGAATATTTCATAGTCTTAACTTTTTACAGAGCAAGAATATTCTTTGGCATTTTTTTAAAAATGTGCGACAATTATTAATTCTTTTTTTTTTTTGTCCGCCCAGCAAACGAATAAGACGACGAGAGTTGCGTCCCTTCCAACATGAAGTTACTATTTAAACGTACTGTTCAAAATCTTGCCTCCCGCTTATCGAAACAAGTTTTGATACTGTTGTGCCGAATAAATTAGACGTATTAAGATGCTGCTTCTTGGAGAAATAGAAGTGAACTGATGGAAAGATCGCAGCGCAGTATCACTGAACCGTCACACGCGGTTATCATCAGTTCGTACGCTGATTTGAAAGTGAGGCGCAGCACTTCGCGATGGCGCTATTCGTCGAGTTGCTTGATCGAAACCCATTAAACTTCAATTTCCAAAATGGCGTCTCGTTAGCGGAGTTTTATCCTTATCACTCTCTTCAGTTTTACTAAACGACAGAGAGACAGACACACACACACTGCACTTAAACACACACATATATACTCACTGCTTGTAGACAGATAAATACTTCCCGTTGACAAACACACATTGCAAGTATACACACATACAATACACATACACAGAGAGAGACACTACCTGCACGTACACACAGAGAGAAATACACACTACCCTTACACAGAGTGAAACATTAATATTACACGTATACAGAGAGAGACACTCACACTACACTTACACAGAGTGGGACACTCATATTACACGTACACAGAGAGAAACACACACTACACTTACACAGAGTGGGACACTCATATTACACGTACACAGAGAGAGACACTCACACTACACTTACACAGAGTGGGACACTCATATTACACGTACACAGAGAGAAACACACACTACACTTACACAGAGTGAAGCATTCATATTACACGTATACAGAGAGACACTCACACTACACTTACACAGAGTGGGACACTCATATTACACGTACACAGAGAGAAACACACACTACACTTACACAGAGTGGGACACTCATATTACACGTACACAGAGAGAAACACACACTACACTTACACAGAGTGAAGCATTCATATTACACGTATACAGAGAGACACTCACACTACACTTACACAGAGTGGGACACTCATATTACACGTACACAGAGAGAAACACACACTACACTTACACAGAGTGAAGCATTCATATTACACTAGACAGAGAGAAACAAACACTCATTACTCGTACACAGAGACACCCACTCTACACTTACAAAGAGAGAGAGAGACACATACACACACACACACACACTACACGTAGCCAACATTTCACATATAGACATATATCTACTACATACAGAGAAAAACACTCTCGCATAACAGATGATCACATCACATAACATACTTGGACAGACAGACAGACAGACACGAGTGTGGATTACAAGAGAGTTGTGCTCATCTTTAACCCCTTCGCCTTTGCTTAGATCAGCAGACGACAATCCGACCGTCCGAGAGAGCCGGAGGATCACGGTAAAGATATCCCAGCAGTCCGCCTTGTAATAGAGAATACCCTAAAACGGCAGAGCATCGCACAAACGGGATTTCGGCTAAGTACCATTTCCTTCGTGTGTTTTCCACACCACATCTTTTCAGTAGTAGTCCGGGGGGGTCAAATAGCAAAACATGTGACGTCATATGTACCTTTCCGGAGAAACTCACGTGGACCTTCCTCTCTGCCGCTGAAGCTCGGGCTCGTATACCGTGGGGAGGCACCACTAACGGAAACATCGGAAGATTTTCCGAAAACCCCCCAATCCAGTTGCGACTCGGATGGGACAGTACAAGAAATGATCTCCTAAAGAAAAGAAAGAAGCTACACGCACGATTATCTGTCTTACTTACACTGCTGGAGTGCTGTTTGGACTCCGTGGACGCAAACCACGAGGAAAACTAAGCCGCAGAGTGGAGATACCATGCTGACAACCCGCCTGTTTCTTCTGGACGCCTTGCACAGACCAACAGAAGATCTCCCCTTTATAGATTCCAAAAGGAAGTATGACTCATTTACCGCAGCAGCCGTCTTCGAGTCAGCGAAGGGTTCATTGTGTCCAAACAAAAGCGGTATATCACACTTTGCTTGCATAGTGATCACTAACCTGCTGTCGTCACACACACATGTTGTTGTTTCTTCCCAGATTATTTCGAACTGAGGATTAAACAATTTTCATAAACATCTTCCCAAAAACTGGAAACACACCTACGCGGACGTCTTGCGCAACTCACTTCCGATTTTCCAAGATGATAGGATTGATTTCGCTTAGCCTGGCATTCACGAGGATAGCGGGAAGCCATCACCAGCCCTATGTCACCCCTAGTGCTTGCGTCAGGGATGCCAACTTTAAGTCGAACAAGCGAAAGCATCTAAATTTACTTCTTTTAAATTCTCTCCTAATATAAATGAAGCCAACAACAAAGAGATTAATTCAGCTCAATGCATTTGGATTTTCTTTGTTAGCATCATTGCAAAATAAACAGAATTTGAGAATTTTCCAAATCACTCTTAACCTACTTAAATAATATAATAATAATAATAATAATAATAATAATAATAATAATAATAATAATAATAATAATAATAATAAAATCTTTGTCAATAATGTATTTTCTTCTTTTTTTTCAAAAAGGACAATTCCTTTGAACGATGGCGAGCTTACAAGAAGACGACGTCTTACATCTTTGCAGTAAAGCAGTTAGACAACGAATTTTTTTTAAAAAGTAAATAAATGGGGCCGCCCCCCTTTTTTTTCTTTTTCTAGCATCAAAATAAATATTTCGGAACAACAAACAACCCACCAATGAGCGATGACGTCATCGAGTGGGAATTGTTGTTTGTGGTAAGCGGACTTCGCCAAGTTTCGAAACCGAGGCTGGACCGAAATTATATCCAGGTTTATCGGAAATAAAATTATATGCAAATCGCTGGAAATTTTTTTTTTTTTTTACTGTAAAAATAACTTTTTGTTCTGTTTTTTTTTTTTAAAAAAATAATCTGATTACGTAATTTCGTAATTACGTAAAATGGCTAGAATTTAAGTGATACCAAAATGAGGAGACAGGGGGGAAAAAAGCCACGTTTGCCTCCCTTGAACATCTGTAAACCACGTGATAAAATGTTTTTAACTAAATAAATAACTGGGGAGAAGGACATGGTATCAGAAGTTCAAATTAGCCAGGCAATGTGGCTCGGTGGTGAGTGCGTGTTGCCCTCAGGACCCTAACGCCTAATACGAAAGCATGGAGAATTACGAGGTCCGTGAAAAGACGATGTTGTTTGTTAAAAAAAAAAAATAATCTAAAAGAAACAATCAAAAAAAATTTACAAAATATTTAGACGCACAAGAAAAAAAAGAGAGCTAAATAATGAATTATAAGTAATTTCACTTAAAAGTAGAGACATCGTGAACCAGATATGTTAGTCGTTGTTTCGTATTTCCATCCGGCCTGTTTGCAACTGCATTAAAAAAAAAAAAAATTCTAAATTTGATACATTTTTTTAAAGCGATTTTTTAAAAAAAACATTTTAACCCGTAAAAAATTAATGTCTGCTTTAATAAAGCCAAACAGAATATGTTCCAGCGAAAACTTCCAGACCTTTTTTTCCCCTTAGTTAGCTGCGTATTTAAAAAAAAAAAAAAAAAAAAAACACCACAGTTATCTCCCTTCACTATCGTATTAATATATATATTATATTATATATATATATATCTTTTTACCCCCCCCCGTCGCGACTGACTTTTCTCTGAGAAAAAACGAACAAAAGGAATCCAGATTCTCTTTGATCTCCTTACGAGGGAACTACAACTTTAATTACAAAAAATGAGCTTGTATCGAAGAATCTATTGTTACGCAAAATTCTCAGCAGCTATGGAGCAGTTTGAATAGTATGTTTAGATATAGATGTATGATTAAAGGAGCGCACCTTTATTAATTATTATTATTATTATTATTATTATTATTATTATTATTATTATATTATTATTATTATTATTATTATTATTACACATTAGCCGGGGAATTCATCACCCGTCTTATTAGCGCCGAGCCGACGGACTTCGTAGGGAGAAGACAGTAACGAGGCTGAAAATGGATTTTCAGCGCCAAAATATCGTTCCGAAAACTAAGCAGAAATTCTCAGACAAAAAAAAAAAAGAAAACAACAAAAAAACCACAAACCCTTCACGTAGTACCTGGATGTCTCTGTTTCGGGCTTGCCGCCACACATTAATTCCTCACCCATCTTGCCCTGCCCTGCCCTCTCGGAGTCTTCGAATCCAGCTCGACGTACGCGGAAGTGGTAACAGCCTCACTCTCGATCTACAATTACCCAGAAGTCGCGCGCCCCCTCTCCCCGGCATGGATGGTCGGTTTAAACACCATTACTGGTTTTGCTAAGTATTTCTCATCAAAACCGATACCCTTAGACAGCCCCAGCCCCTCCCAAAATCGACCCCTCTGTACCCGCCGATGTTTTTCAAGTTCCGGTATGAGGTACCACCCTAGTATAGTTTGTTTTTCCATCATCCGGCCACGTGGGAAGTTCTAACAGTGGACTTCCGGCAGTAGGCAGCCGTGCGGCTAACCCCCACTTAGTTTAGGAAACTGACACCAGGGTTTTTTTTTCTTTTTCCCTGACCAGCACCTTACGTGTCGACGTCGGCACGCTGGTCCGAAGAGGAATAATTACCGGCCAATTTCTTTCGTAGAACAATATCCGGTCCGCCAGAATAAAGCAGACTTCTTCGTACCTCTTCACCACCAGTCTGAACACGGCCCATTTAGTGAGAATCATGCATGAATCGCTTTCGAAAGGCAGCCAATCTCGTTAAACCAAAGGCCCCGAAAGTCACGTGATTACCGTCTTGATTATTGAAGACCGGCACATTTCCCACGATTCTATCCAGTTGCAGCCAAGTGGATTTCCGAGCTTCCTTTGCTGACCACGTCGTTTCCTATCAAGTAGTGACTCTCTCTTATGACATAGCAAATACTTTTCGCTTCCTGTATGTATGTTTTAAAATCTGATTATCATATTTTTGTCCTTTTATACAATTTTTGAAAGAAACAGAGATTTAGGACATTAACGCGTGGACCCGAAGAGATGCGATGACACCTTACAGTAATAATCACAACTCAGTGAAGCAGAAGTCAGTAAATAGTTAAGTTGTATAAATACGAATCAGCTTTAAGAACTGACGCTATTCACACACCACTAGATGATTAATTAATAGTTACGACGTCATAAATACAGCGTATCTCTGTATAACACGCATTAATTATAAACAATCTTCATTATTTATATATAAATAAACGCGGAAGGCAAAATTAGAAATCCTCACTTCGTTTACCATCACTTTCAGTAAACTTCACATATAAGAAAGATATAGCTTAATTCCACTTGATAAAATACTGTCACGTTTAAGGGAAGCCATGTTGATTTTCTGCTTTGTTTCACTAACTAAACAGAATTAATGTCTTTTATAAACCGCGATGCCTTAAACTAAGCTGAGGACTTTGTATAAATCATAATGTCTACCTACCTCGTTATGATATCTTCAACTGAACTGGAGGCCTTGTATAAGCCGCGATGTCTTCCTGCCTCCTGGTAATAACTAAACTGAACTCGGGGCTATGTATAAGCCGCGATGTCTTCCTGCCTCCTGGTAATAACTAAACTGAGCTGGGGTTCTGTGTAAGCCGTGATGTCTTCCGGCCTCCTGGTAATAACCAAACTGAGCTGGGGTTCTGTGTAAGCCGTGATGTCTTCCTGCCTCCTGGTAATAACTAAACTGAGCTGGGGTTATGTGTAAGCCGTGATGTCTTCCTGCCTTCTGGTAATAACTAAACTGAGCTGGGGTTATGTGTAAGCCGTGATGTCTTCCTGCCTCCTGGTAATAACTAAACTGAGCTGGGGTCCTGTATAAGCCGTGATGTCTTCCTGCCTTCTGATAATAACTAAACGGAATTGGGGGGCTTGTATAAGCCGTAATATCTTCCTTCCTCCTCCTAATAACTAAATAAACTGGAGGTCTTGTATAAACAATGTTTTCTTCCCCCCTGGTAATAACCAAAATGACCTGGCGGCCTTGTATAAGCCGTGATATTTTCTTATTTTCTTGTAACTACTGATGTAAACTAAACTAACTTTTGGTTTTGGTAATAACGAAATAAACATGAAACTGAAACATATGTGTATCATTTAATTTATGGATCATTTAAGATATGATTTTATCGACAAAAATGCAAAATCAGAGGAATATTTTCGTACACGAGACACCAGCGGGCCATCTTTGTGGAAGTAAACGAAGGCGTATAGAGTCACACAATACACTCCTCTCGTCAAATATGGTGTCAGCTTCAACTTGTCTACACAAAGTGATGTTGGCTGAACATTCTCTACTCGGAAATGTGGTTCTGTTTTAAGAAATAACATCTTTCTTACGCTGTACGTGTTCTGAAAAAGAGTAAACAAAGTCAAGGATTTCGACTGCGCTTCGCAAATCATCACGCAGTTAGAAAAAATGCTTGCTTGCATTCATTGACTGTCTTCACCTGATAAATATTGTAGATGCCTGGACCTTTTTTGTTAGGTGAATATCATCAACGATAGGACCGGGCTCAATTTAACAATATATATAATGCTTACTTAAAAAAATAAGAAGCATTTGCTAAGTTAAGCTAAGTAAATAAATTGATTTCCTTTTTTTTTTAAATTTCAGAAAGAAATTAATTTTTTCTATTTACACAAATATCTGTTTAGCCAACTGAGAGAATCTGAAAGGACTGAGGTCTGTAGTAAATATGTATCCTGGGCGGTCATAATTATATGCCTCCATTAAATCAGTTGCTGCCTTCAGCCTTGGCCAGTCGATTTGGCTCATTCAGGTATTATACATTATTTTTTTTAAAATACATGAAGCTGAAAGCCAGGTAAAGGTGTTTTGGTTCCATGTTTAACAAATATGATAAAATATTTTTCTAAATATGAAATTACAACAACATAAATGGGTAAAAACTGTAAAAAGTCTTGCTTTTTTTTCAAAATCGTTAGCAGCAGCCACTGAATTCAAGGACCATTTTTAGTCTACTCGGCTCCCTTTCACCTAACATCTTGCACGATGAACTGTTTCCCCAGGCGTCCTTAATGACTGCCGATTCTTCTCTATCTCCTCCAATGTCCTTAAGACAAGAAGAGGACTTTCCTTATCATGTCACTCAGCGCCTCGTCTTGTGAATGAGATTACCGAATTTCCTTTAGCACCAGGAGGGAAGCGAGTCCAGACGTGGACGCTTTCTAGATGCCTTCTGGTTTGGTAAAATAGCTTAATTAAACCATTCGCCTGATTAATACCCAGCGTACTTCCGTCTCCAAATACCACCTCTCGCTAATTCTACACTCGAACATTTTTTGGTATTTCTTAAGCAAACTTTCTTTCGTCTATGTGTGGCAGAAAGTCATAGTTCTTAGCTGAGCCCTGTGATTTGAATCCCACCTTTACCAAATATTTTCTAAAGACTTATCCAATGTCTTCAGGGCAAACCGATCTTCCAATTCTCTAGCTAGTGTACTAAACGAGGCCGGTCTATTCTTCTTTGGAAGCCTTGTCAAAATCTATTTTTTTCTTGGTAACAGATTTATGTAGATTCGCCCTCCTCCCTTTTTTAAAGATAAAGGTCTTCAGATTCCTTAATCATTCCTACGAACATTTCCTGCTGAAAGAACAAGTTGTTCAACAATTTCTCAATGTACTAGGCTCAACCTGAAATTGGTGGCAATCTAATGTCTGTCACGATCACTTACTTTCCACACATACTTTCACAATTCAGGAGTAATATTTTTTGCTAAAAATTTACCTTATCATTAATCAAAGATTCTGATAGTTGTTGAGGTGTTAATATAAGACAAATTATGAAGAATTTTCTAAAAGTATCCAGAATTTTCCAGATTGAAGGTAAAGTTCTTATAGTTATCGGAATGTAATAAAAAGATCATAAATCGTATAGAATTTAATCGAGAGTACCAGAATATTTTGTTGCAGAGAACACCTATTCATATTGCAATTGGCATTTCCCATTTATTTGGTGTTAGAATTACAAAATGATTTATCACGTGAATAGGAAACGAAGTCTCATTGTTGGACGACTGTTAAGCATATAACTCAAAAGTTTCATGTTTAACATGAAGGCAAACACTGAAGATTACTCAGCAGGCCAAACTGACTGGCCAAGACTATACACACATCCGCACGCAAGTGGCTGTCAACAAAGGTACACCTGAAAAAATCTACCAGTTTTCGAACTGAAAGAAAGTTCACTGTGATTCAAAAACAACGACAACAACAACAACAAAAATCCAAAGTAAAATAAAGTCAGGCTTAGCGTGAAAGACAGTGGTGTGTGTATATAGTGAGTATGGATTCCATGTTAGCTATGTAGCATCACGTGAAAGCCAACATATCGAATCTGCTCTTTAAAAAAAAGAGATGGTTTCTCGCTATAGTACTTTCACTTTACGTACTAAAGTTCTAGATCCTTACTTTGAAAACTCGACAGTTCACGTAAACTTTCATTTTTTAAAAAAAAGGTAAATTCGGTTCAGGTGCTGGAAATGGATAAATTCTGCAAAATTTTGCAACTTATATTTCTTACATTATAGAGAGAGAGAGAGAGAGAGAGACGAGAGAGCGAGAGAGAGAGAGAGAGGAGAGAGAGAGAGAGAGAGCGAGAGAGAGAGGAGAGAGAGAGAGAGGTGAGGCAGATGAGAGGGCTATAGAGTGTAGATCAAGTCGTGAGAGATGTACAGGCGACGTACTGTTATATACGATAGTTTTGTTGTTATGTGTAGATAATATGAGGTTATCTGTTCGATACTTTGCTCGTCGGTAAATAGGGACGACTTCCAGCCCATCCAGTAGAGTCCCGGTCGCAGCCTAGTCCCCCGTGTATTGTAGAGATTACTTGTTATCTGTTAGTATAAGTTGTCGTTTTCTAACCGCTCTCGGTTCGCTAACATGGGCTGCGAGCTGGGAGACACCCCCCCCCCTCCAGGGGAAGGTGGGTGACGCTTCGCACCGGAAGCAGAGACCACAGTCCGAGTTCAATCGATCTAACGTAGATCCCCTATTAGAAGTCCCTTGTTTGGTCTGTGGGGAAACATCCTTTCACTAACGGCCTGGTACAGAAGAACAGGAATAAACCACGTGATAGAGGGTTGGTACGCCAGACCAAGTCACGGATCGAACTTTGTTAGCGAATAAATGGGGGATATATATATATATATATACTGGATTTAGTCAAAAGGTTAGCGTCGTCTCCAATGCCCTTAAATTTGAACATTAAGAATGGATCTGCAAGTGGTCAAACAAACTAGCACAGGTAGCGCCCTCTGTCCGATAAAAATGCAGGTAGATAGATGAGCAAAAAACAAAGGCAAAAGATGGAGGTACACAAACGTTTGCTAACACTAGCATAGTGTCCAGAAAAGGAACTCGGGTTAATGGCTCCAATTGATGTCTTGCAGAAAATGAACCGTTACATTATTTTTTTTTTAGCTAATTACCGAGAAAAATCAACTCTGTCAAAGAACGAGCAAGTCCTCTTCTCTTCACCACCACCTTAACTCCAGAAGCGTAATGTCTTGCTTCCGCCAAAATTTAATAGAACGTTCCCACGGTGCAATTTTCGCGAACAGGTTCCCTCTTTTTGATTCTCTCCCCTCCCCCCCACCAAACACCCACAAGATGACGTCACCTCTTTACATGTCTCTCCTGGAGTCTCTTCTTCTTTTCCCTGCCATTTTTGAAACCGAAACTTCCGGAAGGATATCCCGGCGTGCAACCGACAGCAGGGAAGTTCCGCTGTGTTTATTTCTGCGACCTCAGGTTCCAGTTTGACCGCGCAGAAGGCGTAGAAAGAGAAGGCGCCCGCAACCCAGACTTTCTGTTTCATCTCCCCACCGGGTGTAGTTCTGATGGCCCGCAATCGTGACGGGGTCTACAAAATTTGGGGGTTCGTTTAGAACGGTTCCTAGAAACATCCTGAAACTACGTGCTGGTAACTGAGGGTCCAATCTACTGAGCTCTCTAGCTTTTCGACAGAGAGCTGCTTGAGAATAAACAAAGCGACTTGCAGCAGTAGCTGAATTCAGCATCGATGTATAATACTATCTCCAAAATTGCATATATATATATAGTTAGTGATTAAAATATTCAAATTAATTAATATACTTAAGAAATTGTTTACCCTAAGTGTCTTGACAAGTAATTGGTTAAGTACATATCCTCGATAGTATTGCAGTACTGGTAATAGGGAGGCGATTATACATGAAACAAGTGGAACATATGTACCCATTAACCGATCATCATCTTCCAGTCTCTTCCAAAACAGTTGCTGTTTTTCACTTAACCTTCATTCCCAACAATGGAAAGGTGTTCAGAAATTCAGTCAATACGACGAAGACGCCATTATGTATTATATAATAAAAAATTCTTTGCTTATTTTGAGAAATTGTAAATGGGGGGGCTAAAAATCTGTGTAAAAGTCAGCAAATTCCTCACTTCTGCTGGTTATACTTAAATACATACACGAATACGTACATTCGAGTATACATACATGAATAATACTTACTTACATACACACATACATACATATAAAAATATATACAATCATACATTCATGCATACATTTCTCCATGCATATAAACATAATATTTGCATACAAACATTCTCAAATACACAGAAACATGAATACCTCCATACCTACTGTATTTATACAAATAATTCAAAAAGAAACAAAAGGCAAAAGCGGCTGTTAACAAAGGTGAACTTTTTTTTAAAAAAATCGGACCTTGTGGCTAAACAAAGTCCATTTGTTAACAGAAGATTAAATTCAGACTCTTATACACAGAGAGCCTGAATTTTGTACTAACAAACCTTTGGATTAAACACGAACACAGGTTTAGATTGATATTGTTCATTTCACGTAGGTTATGTATAGTATATGAACAGGGGTTTCGTAAGACTTCATTTGAAATCAGTACAAGACCTGTCTAGAATACTGACATCACCCAAATGAAATACAGGACCTGTCTAGAATACTGACATCACCCAAATGAAATACAGGACCTGTCTAGAATACTGACATCACCCAAGTGAAATACAGGACCTGTCTAGAATACTGACATCACGCAAGTGAAATACAGGACCTGTCTAGAATACTGACATCACCCAAATGAAATACAGGACCTGTCTAGAATACTGACATCACCCAAATGAAATACAGGATCTGTCTAGAATACTGACATCACCCAAGTGAAATACAGGACCTGTCTAGAATACTGACATCACCCAAATGAAATTACAGGACCTGTCTAGAATACTGACATCACCCAAATGAAAATACAGGACCTGTCTAGAATACTGACATCACCCAAGTGAAATACAGGACCTGTCTAGAATACTGACATCACACACAAATGAAATACAGGACCTGTCTAGAATACTGACATCACGCAAGTGAAATACAGGACCTGTCTAGAATACTGACATCACCCAAATGAAATACAGGACCTGTCTAGAATACTGACACATCACCCAAATGAAATACAGGACCTGTCTAGATACTACTGACATCACCCAAATGAAATACAGGACCTGTCTAGAATACAGACATCACCCAAATGAAATACAGGACCTGTCTAGAATACTGACATCACCCAAATGAAATACAGGACCTGTCTAGAATACTGACATCACCCAAATGAAATGAAATACAGGACCTGTCTAGAATACTGACATCACCACCAAGTGAAATACAGGACCTGTCTAGAATACTGACATCACCCAAATGAAATACAGGACCTGTCTAGAATACTGACATCACCCAAATGAAAATACAGGACCTGTCTAGAATACTGACATCACCCAAATGAAATACAGGACCTGTCTAGAATACAGACACATCACCCAAGTGAAATACAGGACCTGTCTAGAATACTGACATCACCCAAGTGAAATACAGGACCTGTCTAGAATACAGACATCACACCCAAATGAAATACAGGACCTGTCTAGAATACTGACATCACCCAAATGAAATACAGGACCTGGCTAGAATACTGACATCACGCAAGTGAAATACAGGACCTGTCTAGAATACTGACATCACCCAAATGAAATACAGGACCTGTCTAGAATACAGACATCACCCAAATGAAATACAGGACCTGTCTAGAATACTGACATCACCCAAATGAAATACAGGACCTGTCTAGAATACAGACATCACCCAAATGAAATACAGGACCTGTCTAGAATACTGACATCACCCAAATGAAATACAGGACCTGTCTAGAATACAGACATCACCCAAATGAAATACAGGACCTGTCTAGAATACTGACATCACCCAAATGAAATACAGGACCTGTCTAGAATACAGACATCACCCAAATGAAATACAGGACCTGTCTAGAATACTGACATCACCCAAATGAAATACAGGACCTGTCTAGAATACTGACATCACGCAAGTGAAATACAGGACCTGTCTAGAATACTGACATCACCCAAATGAAATACAGGACCTGTCTAGAATACTGACATCACCCAAATGAAATACAGGACCTGTCTAGAATACTGACATCACCCAAATGAAATACAGGACCTGTCTAGAATACTGACATCACCCAAATGAAATACAGGACCTGTCTAGAATACTGACATCACCCAAATGAAATACAGGACCTGTCTAGAATACTGACATCACCCAAGTGAAATACAGGACCTGTCTAGAATACTGACATCACACAAATGAAATACAGGACCTGTCTAGAATACTGACATCACGCAAGTGAAATACAGGACCTGTCTAGAATACTGACATCACCCAAATGAAATACAGGACCTGTCTAGAATACTGACATCACCCAAATGAAATACAGGACCTGTCTAGAATACTGACATCACCCAAATGAAATACAGGACCTGTCTAGAATACAGGACATCACCCCAAATGAAATACAGGACCTGTCTAGAATACTGACATCACCCAAATGAAATACAGGACCTGTCTAGAATACTGACATCACCCAAATGAAATACAGGACCTGTCTAGAATACTGACATCACCCAAGTGAAATACAGGACCTGTCTAGAATACTGAGATCACCCAAATGAAATACAGGACCTGTCTAGAATACTGACATCACCCAAATGAAATACAGGACCTGTCTAGAATACTGACATCACCCAAATGAAATACAGGACCTGTCTAGAATACAGACATCACCCAAGTGAAATACAGGACCTGTCTAGAATACTGACATCACCCAAGTGAAATACAGGACCTGTCTAGAATACAGACATCACCCAAATGAAATACAGGACCTGTCTAGAATACTGACATCACCCAAATGAAATACAGGACCTGGCTAGAATACTGACATCACGCAAGTGAAATACAGGACCTGTCTAGAATACTGACATCACCCAAATGAAATACAGGACCTGTCTAGAATACAGACATCACCCAAATGAAATACAGGACCTGTCTAGAATACTGACATCACCCAATGAAATACAGGACCTGTCTAGAATACAGACATCACCCAAATGAAATACAGGACCTGTCTAGAATACTGACATCACCCAAATGAAATACAGGACCTGTCTAGAATACAGACATCACCCAAATGAAATACAGGACCTGTCTAGAATACTGACATCACCCAAATGAAATACAGGACCTGGCTAGAATACTGACATCACGCAAGTGAAATACAGGACCTGTCTAGAATACTGACATCACCCAAATGAAATACAGGACCTGTCTAGAATACTGACATCACGCAAGTGAAATACAGGACCTGTCTAGAATACTGACATCACCCAAATGAAATACAGGACCTGTCTAGAATACTGACATCACCCAAATGAAATACAGGACCTGTCTAGAATACTGACATCACCCAAGTGAAATACAGGACCTGTCTAGAATACTGACATCACCCAAATGAAATACAGGACCAAGAAAGGATACGACTAAAAGGACACAAAACCCCGACCCTGGAAGATGTTTTGCAAATCTCTCGTATATTGTATCATTATTTCCCATCGTATATCAGACCACAGTTATGGCTTTTAATTGTTTATGCAGTGTACGATTTTTGAGAAGAGTCAATTTCGTCTTTAAATGGAAACCCGTTTTGATTCTAAAATTCGTTTGAAAAACAAACGAGTCTAATTTTGATCAGGGGGTTTGTTTTAATTTCTAACCCTGACCTAACGAAATGTGGAAGAGTAGGATAAACGTGGAGCTTGGGTTCACGGCTGGATATTTTGTGAATGGCGGAAGTCTTCAATAAACGAAAAGGGGAAATCCATCCAAAGTTAAAATATTTTTAACAGATTTTTACCGGATGCAGTTTGGGAGGAGGGAGGAAACTCTAAAATGCTGTGAAAATCGAGACGGAAACGAAATCCCTTTTTTAAATGAAAGAGAAATAAAAACGGGGTACATTTAGTCAATGAACCAGTGAAAGAAGGTGTTCGACAAAATGGCTGCAGAGCTCCTTCGTCTTTGCTGCGCAGTCTCTAGAAATTGGAAGTTTCTCCGAAGATTCATCGCCCGGCTGGTAGACAGACTGAGAAGAAACCATAACCAAACGGAGCGGGATTCGAACTTGGGCTCTCAACCTAGCAGTCCCGTACTTTCTCATCAGACTAACCCCGCCCCCTACCCGAAACCACATAAACACCAGTTATTTCCCTTTATTCTTTCATCACCGCCAGATGTCGCTTATAGTTGGCGCATCACCAGCGAAACTCCCGCAAGGCTGTCAAAGAAGAAATGATAAATGGCTGTAAAAATCGGTGTTTTAGTTACAGGTAAGCCCTTTTTGTTCCATTCTCTGTCCGAGTAGATACTCGGCGACCCGGTGGTCTAGAGAAAGTAAATACACACGATGTTACCGGCGATACGGCCCTTATTCTCAAAAAACCCCTAGATTGTCTACCTCGCTGACGCTGCGATCTCTCGGACATTTACACTGCGCCCTCCCAAACTGTGGCGCAGTGAACACGGACCGTGTCCTTTGGATAAACACTGTGACATCTTGGGTCTGCTGTTGGACAGAAATCCGACCAGTAGCTTTGGTGTCTACTCCACTATTTCATAATCTGTTGTTGTTGTGTTTTTTTTCTTTTTTAGATTATGAAAAGAAAACTTGTTTTTCCGTTCATGCTGAAGAAATATTCAATTCTTGTTGTTAATTAAAACCAGTGACACGATACATGTCTTTAATTTGCCACATTTAAATTCATCCTGATTCTTATATATATATCATTACCTTTAAACAAAGTTCACTTTTATTTTTAAATGCTTAAGTTGCACAATTATGTTTAAATATCATATGAAACTTCTCTTTACACTAGATATTATATAAAAAGTTCATGTTTACTTTATAATCTGCGAGAAAGACCTTCCAGCTCGACCCAAACAGGGGCCCCGTGTTTTCACGAAAGACGGTATCCAGCTCACGATGTTATACAACAGGAGCGAGAACTTTTCCGTCGCCTTAGCTAGTAGTAGGCAGCTGACCTTTTAGGCCTTTTTTTCCTGAACTTGCGGCGGACTTTCAGCTACTGACTACTGTTGGCAGACTTCTGGTCCCGCCCAGCTGCTGTTCTCTGCTAAGCTACAGAATAAACGCATCGACCATGAATTTGAAAAAAAAGGTCACCGCAAACGGAAAATCCCCCCATTTCTGTTCTTGGTTACTGTATGTAATAGGGAAGAATTAATATGCTATAAAAAGATAAGAAAAGGTTCATGACTAGCAGGTAAATTATGTATTATTTGAAAAAAAAATAACTAAATAGTTTAGAAATATGTTTATTTGTTTATTTAAGTTTTCTGGAGGAGAGAGAGAGAGAGAGCGAGAGAGAGAGAGATAGAGAGGAGAGAGAGATGAGAAGATGATGGAGAGAGAGAGCGAGAGAGAGAGAGAGAGAGAGACGAGAGAGAAGAGCGAGAGCGAGAGAGAGAGAGAGAGGAGAGAGATGGCGATAGAGAGAGAGAGCGAGAGAGAGAGAGACCGAGAGAGAGAGAGAGAGAGAGAGAGAGAGAGAGAGAGATGGAGAGAGAGAGAGAGATGATTCTTATCTAGTGCAAAACTGGCTTAAATACACTGGGCAGCCGTTGGCCTCTGCTTTCTGATAGTATATTTCGATAAACACTCAAACCAGGATATCGTAATAAACCTCCAGTCAGCTTGTTTCATAGTTATAACTTTTCAATATACTTGACTTTCAGACCATTTTTCTGAGTGTATATGCTAGTTTTGAGTTAATGTTTTTTTGTTGTCTTTTTGCGTAGCAAATCAAAACTTTCTCGGATTTCTGGAGGCAAGTTCATTTTTGCTTCTCTGTGTAATTTATTTTGAGGTTTAGCTAATCCGGACTTTGAATGATTGATTTTCGATACTAGTAACATTTAGCTTCTCTTTCTGGGCACAGTCTTCGGATGTTGCACATTTTAGACTCAGGGTTGTAGATTCTCGAATGTTGTGCATTCCAACTTTTCAAATGAACAGTCTTTCTAGATGTGTACAATTAATTTGGACTGTAGTGTGTTTTGATCATTAAATGTAAAGTTGGTGGTAAATGAATACAACACGATTCGTTTGTTCATAGTAGATCGTGTGCAACTCTCTCTTGGCCATGTATACGAGTAAGGCAGAGCCCACCTTTTAAAACTCCCCTCCTCCCACGTGGAGGAACATTTCCGGTCAGTAGCCGGAAGTCGGGGATCTAACTCTTGAAGCTGCGCTACTATATCTTGGCAAGCATGTCACAGAAAGATTTAAGACAGACAGGCTGATGGTTAGCATTACAGCCATTACGCTTTACAGGCCTATCTTTCTACTTCCTTTTTATAAAGTCTCTCTCTGATAAAACACCTTTAATCCCCTAATCTAGGCATCATTAAGAGTAATAGGTCAACACTTTATCTTTGGCTAACGTCCGGCTTAGAAAAAATCTCCATATCCAAAAATCCTCCACGTTCTAATATCCGAAACGACTTTCTTTTACTCCCTCTAAATTTGAACGCAGCGGCCCTGTTTTAACCCTTGTCAAAGCGTATTTTTCTATCTCCAGTAACTTCATTGTGGGACAAAAATTTATTATAAACAAAACTACGTTTTATTCGTATAATTCAGTTTTCTACAGGTGTTCCGAGTGCAGTGTTCAAGCTGGGTCCGGTCGGTTTGTGGTCATGACGGGCTTTCAGTAGTTTAACTTGATCCAGTCCAGGTACGCTTGAACGTCAGTGTGGTAGCTTGGTCGTCCACTGTTCCCGCAGCTGTAAGCACTAGGGTCTCTGATCAGACCGGCGAGGTACCAACTCTTTGTAGCGTCGATGCACGACACCATACCGCCATCATCTCCCTGGAAAAGCGAAGGGAGAAAATAACAGGCTAGACGATCATCTACCCCTGTCAGCGCTCGCTTCCCGAAGTCATTCGAAGAAGAAAATAAAAAAAGGGGACAGAATGCAGTGTCCATGATTTTGTGGTCTAATGAAGTAGATCAAATGTCGCGTATCCATATATTCAGGGGATTTGTTAGCTAGTCCTGTACAGACGTGATAGATGTACCCTGCGCAGATCTACCTACGGCACCATCAACTCGCATAGCAACGACATGTTCGAGTCGTCATGGAAGACCAGCTTGGATCAGCGTGGATCTATAAGAGGATTTCGGAACTTTAACGCATAAAAAAGTACTATCTCTGCCTGATTTGGCTCGTAGAAACTTACAGGAAGCCAGGACGAAACTTTGGTCGGCTTATAATTGTGATCCTTAATTGTTCTGCACGGAGGAATTGGAGCGAATATATTTATGCCAGATTCATTCCCAGTATTTTAACGGGGGGGTTCCCCCTTAAATGATAACCCCGCGGCTGCACAGGGTATTCCGGATCCAATACCAGCAACCTCCTGTTGCCGTCTGATGACGGGGTTTTATGTAATTAATCCTGGGATTATTTTCTTCTAACCAGCAGCCGTAAATTATCATAACCATGGTACAATTTAACGACCCGGTTTCTCCCGTAGAAATAACGAAGTTCGTGTCTCTTTCCAATTAACCGGCGACTTCAATATGATATTTAAAAAAGAAGACATTTTGTGAAAGGGACAAAAACGTCCGGGTCCGCGGTGAACAATAAGGGGAGGTCATCCGCCAACTGAAGCTGTCTTAGTCTCGCGTGGTGCGCACCCTAACGGCGAAAAGTGCACACGGTGGGTGAGACGTGAAGATGGCCGCCGCCGCCGCATAAGACAACGCTAACCACACTTACGCTGCAGGCGTCTGTGTACGTGACCGTACAGATTGTCTTTGGAGGCGGGATATCCCGCAAGCTGCATATAGTCCGTGGAAGCACCAAGGTATCCGCCAGCAGCACCGTCTCAGATATGTCAATGGCCGTTGCTGCAAAGAGGAACACTTCGGACAGTTATCGTCGACTTTTCAGGTTATTCAGACTCCAAAGCGACAGAATTACCCTCTCCCTCTGTATAATATTCATTTTCATTTAAAAGCCACGAGTTTCCACAAAAATTCATAACTAAATATACTCATTAACTAAAAGCTTATTTTAAAAATTGCTTTTTGTTCATTAAATGAAACCGAGGCAAATGTCCATAATGAACGGCAGTATTGGGTAATATGACCGCACATAACTTAAATTTCAATTTTTTTAAAATATAGATACATCGGTCACCTTAATTCAAAAAAAATAAAGTTTTCTGTTTAAAGAGAGAATGTTAGGGCATTATACTTGTACTGGAAAAGGTATAAAAGGGGGGACAGTCAAAACAGCTTCGATTTTTAGTGGGCTGAAAGCAGAAAATGATTTATTAGCTGATTAACTAACTGATTGGTAATTGGATTTCTGGAGTTTGTAATGGTTTCTTGTGAAGTCACCTCACTAAAAAGTACTTTGCAAGGATTCATTTTTTAAAAAAGTTCCCCTTCACACATCTAAGGGCTATAGATTCTAATATAGAAAGAAAAAGAAGGAAAAAACAACACCAGAAATCGGTTACCTTTTATGGATAAAGAATTAGGAACCATGAGAATAGTTCAGGCGAAGTAGATTTATTCCCACACGCAGAACTGTCTCCTGTTAACTTAAATCCGATAAACCAGGGTCTGTTTTGTTTGCATCAGCTGTGCCCTGACTTAAAGCAAAGTGCGCAGAGTACTACTTTTGCACGCCAGATGGCAGCACTGTGGGAAATTAGTTTACTCAGAAGGTTGCACGAATATTAATAAAGTAACTAACTGCATAAAGACTTTTTACCTACACACTGTTGGCATATTATGACACTTGATATTAAATAATTTTTGCGCCTCACCCTTTTTTCCTTTCTCTTAATTTTGTGATAGAGCCGTTATCTTTACGCAACTTCGTGTTGTCTGTTACGGACAAAGGATTGTGCATTGATGCCGAGAACAAAGAGAAGCCGGTAAATTAGGGAGAGGATCTTACCGTTTTTTTTCCCGTAGCCTCCAATCTTACACGTAGTGGTGTGGTCAGTCTTAACGCCGGGTGAAGGGAGACAAATCGGGGTGACGCATGGCGACTGAATTACTGGAGTTTTCAGCTTGAGAATGGCGATATTATTATCTATAATAATAATAATAATAATAATAATAATAATAATAATAATAAGAATAATAATATAATAATAATATAATAATAATATAATAATAATAATAATAATAATAATAATAATAATAATATAATAATAATAATAATAATAATAATAATAATAATAATAATAATAATAATAATAATAATAATAATATAATAATAATAATAATAATAATGGTGCATAATTCTCCTAACAGAAATTATCTGAAAAAGGTTTGTGTTTTGTTCATAAAATCATTGCAAAGTCTGCATTCCTTTTTTACTCTATAGTTCATCTCCAAAAAGAAGTTACTAATTTAACCCTCCGCGCACCACATCGGTTTTTATCTCCCCTATGAGGAGCGCAGCCTCTGTAGCTCAAACCGATGCAGATGCTTCTGCTTTTCCGTGGCCATCCCCTATTGCCATCACGAAAGTTGGTATTGAGGATCTCTCGGTGCCCTTATCGGTGTTACCTGAGAGATGCGAGAAGTCTCCAGCTCGTGATTCCTGACCACCTGCTTTGTCTGCTGATCTAAAGTAGTCGGGGGTTTATAACCGGCCCGCATCCTTTAGCCACGAGAGATATGATGGTAAAGTTAGCGATGGCGGTGATAGTGACAGAAGGATATCATGCATGCCCTGTAAAATATCTGTCACCATAAGGAAACAAAATCTGGGAAATCAGTCTAGCTGCCAACCCCCCGTAAAGGTATAATATACATATATAGATGTACCGACATTTGGGAAATCGGTCCGGAGGCTAATCGCACTTGATTTACAAACCTCTGGGGAAACTTCCGGGTTGCTAACGAAACTTGACCGTGTGTTTCTGAATCTATCTACGTTTTTTGCATTGCTTCCCTTTAGAAACTTCAACACATTATCATGAGATCGTGGGCAGCTGAAGTTCTCCCGATCTTTCTTTATAATTTAGATTACGTATATTACTAATCCAAGTGAATGTTTAAACGTTTTCTCTGATACCATATTTTTAACATACAAATATTATTTACACAGAAACCAAGACTGTTGGAGTTCTTGGCCAAAACCACGCAGACCCTTTTTTGTCTTGGGACTAAATATTTAATGGAAAACAGTTTCTTATGAGATAACTTACCTTTCGTTATTTTGTTGTAATTCGGATGGATTATGAGTTTATTCACGGGTTTTAAAACTTCGTGATCTTCCGTCACAAAGGTGCTGTTGTCTCCGATCACAACTTGAATTTGCGTGTTGGTGATCTGCCTAATAACAAATGAACATAGGTACAACAAAGAAAGACGCGGAGCCGGCGGTGCGTGGATAATATTAGTGTTTTCTCTACGATCGGGCACTACTGGTCGATATTAAAACAATGGGTCGGAAACCGATTTACTTTGCTAAATCGCATCGGCACAGACTGGACTCTGCCCTCAGCCAGAACCGGAAGCGAGGTGCGCCAGACAGAAGAAAACAACAACAACAACAAAAAAAATCAGTGTGATATACTAACCAATCGAAACAGCTGGCTGCTGTGAGCAACGCAGACGTACTGATCAGAACCGCGCTACAAGTCGTGAAGAGGTTTCCGCCATTTTCATTCACCTTCGCCTGCACCGAGGCTAGCCAGGGGATACACGTCCCATCGTTTTTGCCACCGACGATTTTCGACTGCACCTGAAGGCCACATGCTGCAACTACAAATAAATCCTCAAGACAGCAAACTACCAGATCGAGGCCCTGATCTCAGAAAGTGGAAGGCCCCCTTTTAGTGTGAGACACGGTCAAATGTATGAATGACGGCGCATAGTAGCCTAAAACCTCTTATGTGAGCCATTTTTCTTGTGGGTTTAGCGGCCTTCTAATTAACAAAAAAGGGGGCTTCGTTCTCGAAAGGAAGCCAAAGTCCCTAATTACTTTTCACTTTATTCTCCGCAGATTTTGTCGTGGAAAAGGGAAATTATGTCGCTAATGTTTCGGATTAAGTCGGACTACTGCGGCTTGGTTGTAGCCTAGAAGCAGAAAGGCGTTCCTGGGAGAGCAAGGGGTTAAAACTCGCCCGTAATTTATTTACTATTTGACTCAATCTATATTCACGAACTCTTGTGTTTGTGGTTTCAGTCTAAAATCATTGTGTTCGTTTCTTAAGTACCAATTTAAAACAAATCACATTGGCAACAAAGATCCGGGAGGGGCTTGGGTGCCGAGGGCGACTTTCCCCATCTGCACCGGAAATACGACAGAACTCCCGTTTTCACAACTACCACTCTACTGCAAGAAAAGCCGCCATCTTTACACGTCATTCGCTGGTAATCACAGCACAGAGAGAGAGAGAGAGAGGAAGAGAGAGAGAGAGATGGAGAGAGAGAGAGAGAGATGGAGAGAGAGAGAAAGAGAGAGAGAGAGATGGAGAGAGAGAGAGATGAAGAGAGCGAGAAGAGAGAGATGGAGAGAGAGAGAGATGGAGAGAGAGAGATGTAGAGAGAGAGAGCGAGAGAGAGAGATGGAGAGAGAGAGATGTAGAGAGAGAGATGGGGAGAGATGGAGAGGAGAGAGAGAGAGAGAGAGAGAGAGAGAGAGAGAGAGAGAGGAGAGATAGATGAGAGAGAGAGAGAGATGGGGAGCGGACTTCAAAGAGCCTCCGCACAGCAGTAATTATGTTTAAAGTCGAGTAAATACCGCATAGAAACGACTGTTGTTTTTTTTTGTACCAACCTGGTGACGGTAGCGTGGACTGCGACATGGTGGCGGCGACCGTCGTGGTGGTGGTGTCGGCGGCGACGGGTGGTAGAGGCGGCTGCTGCTGGTCGTAGACGCAGTACAGGAAGCCGTTGTACTGACATAATGTGATCGCGTGGACTCCTGGCGGACAGGCGTTCAGCTCGTACTGCCAGTTCGCCTGGGCTAGGTTTGAAATCGCAAGACCTGAAACAGGCGAAGAAGGAGAAGGGAGGTCCGGCGAACTTAACAGGGCTAGAAAATCAACAACAACACATTTAACCCTCTTCCCCCCTTAAACCAGCCTCTCACAAATATCACATCTCCTTTTTTAGAAGATTAATAAAGATTAAAGCAACTTGAAAACAGGTTTCCTTCCATAAATAATTAGGGAAACGACCCCTACGGAAGATGACGACCGGGTCCAGATCAAAACTCTGTAAGCACCATCTTCTTCCGTGTATTAAGTCAAGGGGTCCGCCAGCAACTCCTGTGGCTTTATCGGACGTGTAGGAGGAGCACGTGACCCGTCTCGCGCGTTCACTCGCCTTAGAAATAAATGTCAGGTGACCATCGAAAGAGAGGGGCCAGCAACAGGCGAGAGGGAAAACGCTATTCACATCCTCAGGAGTGAGGGAGTTGCTAAGGAAACAGCATCGATTCGGGGTTTCAGAAAATATGAACTCTAAACGTAAAAGGCACACGCATTGACAACAATAACAACAATAACAACAATAATAAATACGTGTAGATTAAACGTGTTAACTCTTTAAATACTGTGGGGAGAAGAAGGGTCTGGCAGCCCCGTCGGACACGCAGAAGTCTCATTTCCGATTTGCTTGTCAAAGAAGACAACCCCAGAGAGGATGGAGGAGGAGGACTCACAGCTTTGCTGGGCTGCCGCCAGGTGGAAGCCGGCCAGAACCGGGAGAACTAGTGCCCACAGAGTCGTCGCCATCTCGAGGATAACTGGGTTCGGTCGCTGGTCCGCGCGCTTACAGGAGACCGACGGCTCCCTCGTCTCATTTATATACGGGCCTCCCGCCGAGAGCCGCGGCGCGCGCGCGCGCACCTGTTCGGCGCTGTCCGGAAGCGCTCGGGAGGTTCCGCGAGCACGTCGCGCAGTGATCGCGAGCGCGAGCAGCAAGCAGTCGGCCCGGGGAGGTTGCGCCGCTTCCGCCCGAAAAAAAAAACAACAACGACTCCTCCTCCTCCTCCCCCCAGAAGGAAAAAAACCGATACAAACGAAGACAAAAGGCGTACAACACGCCACACCTGCCGCTGTTGACTCAGGACGACCGGACAAACAACGCGTTCCGCCCTTTTCAGTTCCTTTGTGTGAGCGGAATTCTCCGTACACTTGAACACCGAGTGTACCCGACTTACCCTGTTCCCGCTGCTCCCACCCCCCCCGGAAATAGCTTCGAAGTTCGTTCAGCGGGCCCCAACGGTCTCTGTCGACCGAGGGTCTGGGAGGGGCAGAGGAAGGAATGGGCGGGCACACAGGAAGTCACGTGTCGCAGATTCTATTCAGGAACGACAACAGATCGGGACGGTGATCCCTGAATCCAGAATCAATAAAACCAGCGGCAGACTTTACAATTTCCGAAGAATCAGAAAGGTCCAAGCAGAGAGAGAGAGACAGATGGAGAAGAGAGAGAGAAAGAGAGAGCAAGAGAGAGAGAAAGAGAGACAGATGGAGAGAGAGAGAGAAAGAGAGAGAGAAGACAGAGAGAGAGAGAGAGAAAAGAGAGAGAGAAAGAAAGAGAGAGAGAGAGAGAGGAGGAGAGGAGAGAGAGAAGACAGATGGAGAGAGAGAGAGAAGAGAGAGAGAGAGAGAGAGAGAGAGAGAAAAGAGAGAGAGAAAGAAAGAGAGAGAGAGGAGAGAGAGAGAGAGAGAGAGAGAGAGAGGAGAGATGAGAGAGATAGAAGATGGAGCGAGAGGAGATGAAGGAGATAGAGAGATGAGAGATTGAGAGAGAGAGAGAGAGGAGAGAGAGAGAGAGAGAGAGAGAGAAGAGAGAGAATAAAGATGCATCGAATCTGAGAGAGAGTGGAGCTCGATAGAGAGAGAGATCGAGTAGCAGAGATGGAGAGAGGGCGGAGGTATAGAGAGAGATTAAATGAGGGAGGGAGAGAGAGATCTGCATTCATCTATCTGAGATGCTTCCGGTGCATGTAAGTCCGATGTTTTACATGTATATTTTAAGTTTGGTCGAGGAGGAGACAGGGAAGCCATTATATCGAGTCCGAGGCCCACACTACAAACAAATATTTGCGTATGAATTTGGGCCACAGTTCGCATATAAGCGAAAGGATTACCTACAAACGACATTCAGGTCGGATAATCGCGTGCACTATCGAATATTATTTACTGGTGTCTCAGCTCAACTCGACTGTATTCATCTGGTTTGGCTTCAATTACAAAAACGAGATGCTGTCATGGATCATAAAAGCGTAGAAAAGTTCAAATATATATATATATACAGATGTTGTCAAAAATGTATATATATATATACCGATGTCAAACTGATTTGAGTTTGGAACCGATTAATAGGAACCATAGTCGCCAGCAATTCACTACGTGTATTCACAGTTCTGTCGATAAAGAGGTTTTCTGACACCAAAACTATTAGAAACCAAACAAATCTGTAACATTGGTCATTGTAGAATAGGCAAAAGAAATTGTCGAGTCTTCACACAATCAAAATGCTTATTCATAAATGCGTGAGCATAATCGGGTCTTTCAAAAGTCTGAAATCTGAACATAGGATAGTCCTCTCTCTCTATCCCTTCTCTCTCTCTCCATCTCTCTAATCTCCCATCCCCCCTCTCTCTCTATCCATCCTCCTCTCTCTCTCTCCATCTCTCTCTCCCCTATCCATCCTCTCTCATCTCTCTCCTGTCCTCTTCTCTCTCTCTCCATCTCTCTCTCTCTCTCTCTCTCTCTCTATCCATCCTCTCTCTCTCTCTCTCTCCATCTCTCTATCCATCTCTCTCTCTCTTGTCTTTATATATATCTGAAACCTAGAAACAACATAGAGAATTTTTTGCCTAAAACGTAGACGCTATTAGAAGTTAAATACTAGAACTAGTACTCTGATGGTTGTTTATTTATTACTAGCGCTCTAAACTTTGGTAATGGTCGAGTTATTTCCCTTCGCATCTGACATTAAAAATTCCCTATAAATTATTTTCGAAACATTATTTTCCAATTCTGCATCCCTCATTTAATATTTGTTACAGCGCTTCTTATTTATCCTTTGACAGAACTTACATTTTCCAGATTTAACCTCTGTTTACTCGACGGCTTCCTCTTACTTTTCTGGACTCCAGCCGCCCGAATAAATCATGGCGTGAGGTGTGGGGTGTCGCTAGTTCTCGCGTTTCCCACAGCGGCAGCACCAGTGATGTAATCAACGGCCTCCCTTTGGGAGGGGGCCAGCAAAAATTCACTACAAAGGAACGGCTGGGTGTCTCCCTAACCACTAATCTTTCACCTGTCCAGCAGCATCCCTTCTTGGAAGACAGGTAACCATCGGGAGACCGCGGAATCTACTACGACCGCAGCCTGGCCCTGACCCAAAGACTGACAAACAGCGGCGGATATTTAAGCCGAGGGGTGGGTGCGGTGGGAGCTATGCTAAAGGAAAGGGCGACGAGTGAATTAGGGGGCAGAGAAACAAGGGAGATGCCACTTTGTCAACGTCACCCAACTGCAGCTCCTCCTCCTCCTACCCCCTTTTGGAATTCTTCGGGTTTCCCGCCGCGTGGCGAATTTGTTTTTGTTTTTAAAAAGAAAAAAAAAATGGCGTCAAACCATAACGTTGCAGTACGGCAGTAACTGCGAAATGAAACAATTATGGTAAGGACAGTATCCGCACAGCTCAAGCCTCAGGCGCAAAGAAAGCAGATCACAAAGTCAACAATCTCAACAGAATTTTGAAGGTCTTCCTTCAATAGAAGCAGGCAGCAACAAACAAATCAAACACGTTCTTTAGTCCCATCTGTTTACATTTATCTCCTTATTCCTTTTCCATTGCACAGACTAATTACATTTAAATTTTGACCTTCTAGCATTACTCATTGATCATTTCAATAGTAATCGAATGTATATTATGACTGTTTTCGTTTGATCAACGCCAGAACGCTATTCAAATATTTTGCTTTCGTGATTTTAACAATAGCTGGCAGGGTGTTTCTATTTTTTCATATTCTTCAAGCCACCCGATCCACCCGTAATGAACACAAGGCAGGCTTGGTCCTGTGTTGACAAGTTTGGGTAATAAAAAAACAGTAATGATAAATAACGAAAAGAAACATTTATTTTCGTTGTAACTAATATAGAAAGATACTATTTATTGGGATGAGTCTTGGATACCCACTGGCACGGATTATGGAGGGAAGAGAGAAGTGGGAAGTCCACAGCTTACGCCAAGCATCCTTGGTTCCCGGACGAACAGAAGAAATGGACTTTGCTATTTGACTGCGCGTGCCGACGAATTGATGAGAAAATATCTAATGGAAGTGAAAGGTTTTGTTTGATTGCTATTAGCAGCAATGCAAACTATGAACAACACATTTCGGTTTTCTTGCCACCATAACAGTTCAATCCAGATGTAGACTTTGGAAGTTTATGCTGTTTACTCGCAGTATTTCGGATTTAAAGAGTGGTTTAAGCTGGTCTCGCACCCGCCACCTGGTGGCAACAACAATTTTAACGTATCATGTATTTTGGCAAACTCCATCACCAGGTCAGGCTACCAGATGTCTCCCCCCCCATCCTCTTTTTATGATATAGACTAGATGCGATTTTATAAAACTAAGAAAGAATAACCCGGACAAAATTAATTTATAGTTCATCTTTAATCACTGTTATACAGAGCCAAAAGACCAGGTTCACCCAATATTCATTTATATGTAATTGATACGTTGAGATGTCGTTTAGAGAATTTGCTGTTGTTGTCAATCATTAAAGACGAGGATCTGGTGACAACAGAGATGCATTTTGAGTAGTATGTTTAGATGATCACTTCATGATGGAAGAAAGTGACTGCTACTGTCTTGTTTATTAGGCAGACCAGAGGACAGTGGAAACTAATAACATATTCCTCATACAAGTGTTGTCAAATAATACCCGGGTGAGACTTATTGCAGTCGAACCCTGAGATTTTGTGTCTTTTGATTATTGCGTAATTTACCTCCCCTTCGTAAAGAACTAGAAATAAATCTACATAATATATTCCCTAAAAATGCGACTTGAAAGAAGACTGGCGATTTATAAATCGCTAGAGTTCAACTGCAGCTTAGCCAACTGATTAACTAATTAAAAAAAAAACAGTAATCCCATATTTTTGGAGGAACACGATATGCAAAATTACTAGCTCGCCCTGTTAGCGACGGCTTCATCGCGAAAAGGTGAGGGTTAGTGAAACAGTATCAATCGAGACAGAACATCAGAATAATGATCATGCGAACTAGATTTTATTGACAAATTTCGATTCTCTACAGCAAAGCTACGTCAGAAATCATGTCCGGTGCAACAGTAGACGGTTTCGACTTCTCACAACTGTGACTTGATCCAGTCCATGTGGGCGACGACGTCCGTGTGGTAGCTCGGGTGGAAACCAGTGCCACATCTGTAAGTCGAAGGGTCGCCGATCAGTCCCGCCAGTTGCCATTTGCTGTTCTGGTCAGCACAAGCCAGCATCCCTCCGTCATCGCCCTGGGAAAGACGAAAAGAAGCTTCGGTTCGGTGGAAGCATTAATTCGAAGGTAGACGGGATTGTCTGAACACTAAGAAATATGCAATTTTCGGATAGTTTCGGCGGCATTTACGGAAATCTCCGTTGGCCGTTTTCGGGTGCCGAAGGGCATCGTCGGTAAAATGACTAAATAAGAGGGGTTCTTTTGAGCACCAAAGAAAAATAGAAAAACAACAGCAAGAAGATGGGACACACACACACACACACACACACACACACACACACACACACACACGAGGATTTACGGAGCATCTCTGAATGGCAAATTAAATTTTTAAACAAACATCGTGGGAAACGGTGAAGTAGCAATTTATGGGAAAACGGTGAAATAACAATTTGCAAAGCATCATGGGAAAACGGTGAAGTATCAATTTGCAAAGCATCATGGGAAAACGGTGAAATAATTTGCAAAGCATCATGGGAAAACGGTGAAATAACTTGCAAAGCATCATGGGAAAACAGTGAAATAACAATTTGCAAAGCATCATGGGAAAACGGTGAAGTAGCAATTTACAAAGCATCATGGGAAAACGGTGAAATAACAATTTGCAAAGCATCATGGGAAAACGGTGAAATAACAATTTATAAAGCATCATGGGAAAACGGTGAAATAACAATTTACAAAGCATCATGGGAAAACGGTGAAATAACAATTTACAAAGCATCATGGGAAAACGGTGAAATAACAATTTGCAAAGCATCATGGGAAAACGGTGAAATAACAATTTACAAAGCATCATGGGAAAACGGTGAAATAACAATTTACAAAGCATCATGGGACTTATAATAAGCAAAAGCGAAAAAAAAAAAAATATATATATAACGATTCAGTATCACAGAAGGAATAATTTGCTGGGCTCTCGGGTTTATACCTACTTCGCAGGCATCCGTCGTTAGCAGGGTGCAGATTGTGTTGTCCGGCTGGTTGCTGCAGAACATCTTCGGGACCACGAGAACAGCGGCTACTTGTGGAGCATCGGGGAGTTCCACGTCCGTGACTGGAGGGGTGGGAGAGAGAGAAAAAGAGAGGAAAGGAGATCTCGGAGGTCACGTGACTCGGGTACTCTCGTTTTACGGCCGAGCTTTAAGCGGCTGAATTTCAGTTTAACCAAAACAACACAACAGTTCTAATTTACCACCAAAATCCCCCCTCTCCCCCCCAAAACAGATGAGAAATGGACGTTACAGACCCAGGTACGGGTTTATTTCACCTTAATCTTTTTACCATTCTTTTTTCCATATCCTCCGATATGGCAGGTGCGGGTGTCGTAGTCGTCCACGGAGGAGGGGAGACAAATCGGGACGGAGCACACTGTTAAGGGCACCTCGGTTTCCAATTTAATGACTGCAATATTATTTTCTGAAAAAAATAAGAAAACAAAATTTTTTCTCTAAATATTGAAAATGAGGTTTGTGAGGAATAGAAACCACAAAGGGCAGAGTGTGCATTGGACACTCCGTGCCGAAAGAGGTAAAAAAAAAAAGGACTCATTGGGAAGGAAATCTATTATAGAAATAGAATAAGAGAAAAATGAGAGAGAAATGAGGAAGAGAATAAGAGAGAGAGAGAGATGGAGAGAGAGAGAGAGAGAGAGAGAGAGAGAGAGAGAGGAGAGAGAGAGAGAGAGAGGAGAGATGGAGAGAGATGGAGAGAGAGAGAGAGAGAGAGGAGAGAGAGAGGATGAGA